>JAHKKF010517824.1:0-15346 GCA_019740295.1 Labeo calbasu | reverse complement strand
TGTTTCCTACTGACACACTACAGCAAAAGATAGAAATAACTTACTTTAAACCATTTTTTAGCTAGTGAAAATACTAGTGGCCTAAGACTTTTGCACAGTACTGTATGTACATATAGTCCACAAGAGAAAATAATAGTTGAATATATAAATTCTTAATACTGTGTTCTTACCTGAATGATCCACAGCTGTTTTTTTTTCTTTAGTGATAGTTGTTTATGAGTCCCTTGTTTGTCCTGAATAGTTAAACTGCCTGCTGTTCTTCAGATAAATCCTTCAAGTCCCACAAATTCTTAGGTCTTTCAGCATTTTTGTGTATTTGAATTCTTTCCAACAATGACTGTGTGATTTTGAGATCCATCTTTTCACAATGAGAAACACAACTGAGAAACTCTATGCAACTACTACAGAAGGTTCAAACGCTCACTGATGCTTCAGATGGAAACACAATGCATTAAGAGCCAGGAGGTAAAAACTTTTTGAATTTGAAGATCAGGGTAAATTTAACTTGTTTTGTCTTCTGGGAGACGTGTAAGTATCTTCTGTAGCTTTTGAAGGGCAGTACCAAATGAAAAAAATATAATATTTAGGCAAAAGAAGAAAAGTGTACACATTTTCATTCTGTTCAAAAGTTTACACCCTAGCTCTTAATGCATTGTGTTTCCTTCTGGAACATCAGTGAGTGTTTGAACCTTTTGTAATAGTTGCATGTGAGTACCTCAGTTGTTCTCGGTGTGAAAAGATGAATCTCAAAATCATACAGTTTGTGGGACCTGAAGAATTTTTCTGAAGAACAGTGGGCAGTTTAATTGTTCAGGACAAACAAGGGACTCAACTATCACTAAACATTAAAAAAAAAACAAAAAAAAAACAAAACTGTGGATCATTCAGGTAACAACACACTATTAAGAATCAAGCATATGTGGTTTTTAACATCATAAATGTCTTTGCTCTAACTTTTGAACAATTTATTGCACACTTTTCACTTTCACACTTTTTTACTTGTTTTTCGTTAATAACTCAACTTTTGAGCTATAGTATATATCTGCATTTAATTTTTGTTCGTTTATTTTGTTCTTCACATTAATTATGGACATTGTTCTACTAAGGTTTGAAAAATCACCTTAACACACCTTAACACTGAGGCACCTATGACAAGCAAACTGGTATTCAATACTGTTTACATCCAGACCGAATTTTAGTGCCCTTTGTGTCAAGCTCACCTAAGATAATTACCCTTTAAGTAACCATTAAAATGTGTGTAAATGTTTTAATAAGATGTCTTAATAAAAGAGCATGCTTATATTAGCCTCAAACCCTTCCTCTAAATTGCCCACATACGCTCTTTGAACTTTAAGTATATGAACATTAACCTTCTGATACTTGATATAACCTACTTCAAAATGTTTGACCAGCTGATATTAGCAAATTAGCTTTCTTTTTTTTTTAAATTCACTCTTTAAAGCCGTTAGTACTGAAGCACTGTGCATGTGGAAAGCGCACTGACCCAGTCATGCCTCTGTGCTTTAGCGTCTCCATCTAACAGCATTAAAAACAACAGAGGTAAGTGATCTACCAGCAGTTATTTATTCTTTTTTTACAGGCGACGTGTTCTTAAACAGTGCATGGGCGTCCTGCTGGCTTTGAACTTTAATAAACAGAATGGGCTTTCTGGCAGAAGGATTGTGTTTGAGGGTGGGGGATGTTGGAGGAAGAATTGTGTGATTGTTTGACATTATCAGCAGAAAATGCACCAGTCCAGATGGGAGCGGAGGTTGCATTAGCAGAAAGGCCAAGAAAATATGACCTGAAAATTAACCCCATAAGACTGCTGGCGAAAAAGATTGTTTTAATGGCGTTAAACGTTCTTTTTCACTAGGTTCTGTCCGAGCATTGTTCCTCAACAAGTGTCTGACAAATTGATAGATAAACAGACATCGTTTATTTGATCCCAGAGGCGAGGCGGTAAATCGAGGGTTGGTTTTCTTTGACTCGTCTGTTTCCGAGGCACATTATTAGTGTCGTAATGGCTTCAGTGTATCTACAGACGTGATGTTTGGCCTTCAGGAAAAGGTCATGTAGTAGCAGTTTAGCAGTGCTTTTGGTAACAGCTCATAGAGGTTACAGCAGTTTATCACAGATATCCAAGAGCACCCAGTCAATGGATAGAATGCGGTGCCCTTTTCCAAAGGCTCATAATATTACAGAAAATTCCTCTCAAGAGCTCGATCCTCCTCACAAGTGATTTACCCTCATTTCTACAGACTCCGTGCCCTTTTGGTGAAGAACTGTTCTTTCTATTCTTATCATCTGTGTACGTGTGTCTCTGTGTGGAAGCCATTCGTTGTTTAGTGTTTTTCTGCTGTCCTGAAGTCACATATATCTAAGACTGTCTGATGCATATGCAAATAATGCTTTCAGAAGATTACATTGATATACGAGGCACTGTATAATGCACACACTACAGCTCACACGTGCATACATGGAGATTTAACTGCCAATCAATCACCTGTCACAGCAGGCTCGGCTGGGGAGATGACAGAGTGCTAATGTTATTGAATATGCATCCTGGGAAGAAACACTGATACCAGTAGTGTCCTTCAGCGTTAGCTACTGCTACCTGCAGCTTTATGTATATTTTCAAACTAGCAGCTTTGTGTTGTGGAGGGAATTTAATACAATTTTGAGGTTATGTAGTGTACTTTGGATTACCATAATCCAAACTGAACCATGAACATTAGAGATTATTCAGAATATTTAAGAATTACATCAGTGAATAAATCATTCAGGCCACTTTTGTGATGCATCTACTGGTTCATTGAAAAGACCTGACTCAAAAGAGAAATGAAGAGTCATGAACTGAGAAATCAAAATTCCCTACAAAAACTTCCTGTAAGTTTCAGACCTAAAAACAAACGGCTTATATTGAAACCAATCTGCTAAAATGATTGTGGAATATGCCAATTTATGACGTAATAGTGTGGCTAAATACCACCTCCACAGATGAATAACGCCTGCTTCTACATCACTGTTTAGCTCCACCCACCGATTCATGGATTCGTTTACCAACAAGGCAAAATTTGACAAAGGATTTTCAGAAAGATTAGAACTAAAAGACAATGCAGTGTCGATGATATTGGATCTGACAGTAATGTCGCACCACACAAGTGTGAGTAACTGTATTAATTACGTGGTCACTATTGCTTTGAATGTTATTACAGATGGTTTGATACCTGCTGAGTAGTTACGTGTCTATCCATGAAGGATGTAAAATGTCAAACATACATAACTGTTAGCCAATCATAGCAGTGGGCATTTACTACTGAGTCTACAATCTGTCATGCCTATTCAGACAGAGTTTTTGATGTAAAAATCTTGTTTACATTATAAGTGGACCTCAGAGAACAATACAACATAATAAAACAAGGCAGTTCAGGATACTTTTATACGACAGCATTTTAGTGCCATTTTAGAAAATACAAAAAAATCTAAGATTATGAGATTAAAGTCATAATATTTAGAGAATAAAGTCGTAATTACGAGAATAAAAGTCTAATTATTTTGAGAACAATGTCAAAATATTTCGAGGATAAAGTCGAAATATTTAGACTATGAAGTAAAAATTAAGAGATTCAAGTCAAAGTGTTTCGAGAATAAAGTCTAAGTGTTTCTGGATTAAAGTCGAAGTGTTTCACAATTAAAGTCAAAATATTTGAGAATAAAGTCATAATTACGAGAATTAATTCATAGCAGTTACGAGATTAAAGTTATAATATTTTGAGAGTATATTGTAGCCTATTGCGCATACAAATGGCCCAGATTTGGAGCACCGGGAGATATTCCAAAGTCTCATCTTTCAAAATCTGTCAGTTTTATAGTGAAATACAAACAAAAACATTTACAATAATGTGTTTTTCACACTCTTTAATGTGGCGGGACAGATCGCTGAATTCGCAACGTGAATCAATCATATTTCCGATTGCAATGAGACATTTGTTTCATTAAATTAGGCTATACAGTTTTTTCCATTCCTTCTGATGTTCCTTCTTGTTTATATTGTGCTGTAAACTTGAAATTAAGAGGAAAAACGCTTATGAAACATTTATTATTTGTATGCTGTAAGAAAACTGACAGACTTTGAAAGCTGAGCTGTTATATTAAAAGCAACAAAGCACAAAATTATTGTGATTACTGGGTGGCTGGGTAGCTTGTGAATAGTCACTTATATACCTCAGAAAAGACAACAATATATCTGATGTTAAGTTGGAGTCCAAGTTAATGTTATGCTGGAGTCCATTTCAACCTTTACAAAGTTTTATTGTTGTTTTTAATTAAATACATGCGAGGAGTTAAAGATTGGACGCCACAGACATTTTTGCGGAGTAGGTGGTGGAATTTTAACAATTTATGTAATTTCATGAAATAATTGTAATCGAAAAGACGATTGATTCACATGAATACAGCAATCTGTCCTGCCGCATTAAAGAGTGTAAAAAACACATTATTGCAAGACACATTATTTGTATTTACCTATGAAACTGATTTTGAAAGCTGAGACTTCGTTTTATATTGAAAGTACCAAAAGCACAAAGCTTATTGCTGTTATTGGGTGGCTGGCGCACTACAAATAGGCCTAATGAATGCAACCAAAGACGTGAAATATTATTTCCAAGCATACTGTCCCTGTAAGTGTAACACATGGTGTGATTTCTGCTAATAATCCTGCATATATTCAAATAAATTCCGGTGGGCTCCCAGTTCGGGTCATTTGTATGCACAGGCTATACTCTCAAAATATTATAACTTTAATTGATATAATTTAATTCTCATAATCTCGACTTTATTCTCGAAACATTTTGACTTTGTTCTCGAAATTTCAACTTTATTCTTGAAACGTTTCAACTTTATTCTCATAATTTCAGCTTTATTCTCGAAACATTTCGACTCTATTTTTGAAACATTTTGACTTTATTCTTGTAATTGGGACTTTATTCTAGAAATATTAGGAACTTATTCTCAAAATATTTTGACTTTATTCTCGAAATATTTCGACTTTATTCTCGAAACATTTCGACTTTATTTTTTAAACATTTTGACTTTTATTCTAATAATTGCGACTTTATTCTCGAAATATTAAGACTTTATTCTTGAAATATTATGACTTTATTCTCAAAATATTTTGACTTTATTTTCAAAATATTTCGACTTGTAATTTCTCATAATTTTACTTTTTTTTTTTTTTTTTTTTGTTTACGTGGCACTGAAACAGTCATACCTTTAATGGAAAAGAACATGAAAAAAGTTTTTTTGTTCTCTGCCTAGTTTTATTTATTTTTTTTAAAAAAAAAGATAATTTTATTAATTTCTATCTATCTGTCTGTCTGTCTGTCTATCTATCTGTATGTCTATCTATCTATCTGTCTGCCCTGAACTTTGAAACTCAAGGTTTAAAGAAAGATCTAGCATTGTAAGCATGTCATAGTTGTTGCATTCATGTGCGTTTTACTTGTAAAAACGATCTTTCCAACATGATTGAATGCACTGTGTGTGTTTGTGTCTTCTGTTTTCTTTTCCCCATATTTTCTATCATTTCTCTCACTTTTCCCCATAAATAACACTAGAAAAAAGTAAGTGCATTTTTGCATCACTGAAAGCTTTCTCTTTTCCAACAGTAATAACAGTGTAGAGCTGGGCGAGACACTAAATGAATAGTTGTTTTCTGCCAAGGTTTCGCTTGGTCATTGATTGGTGCTGGCCTGACTCTCAGATGTCCAAAAGTCTATTGAATGATTTTGTTCTAGGACTGAGATGGATCCAAATGGACCAGAGCCATGTCAGGGTGTTTGAATGAGCTGATGAGGTCCATCATCAGGGCCCAGAGGGTAACAGTGCACTTAACTGATTAACACCAGCCAGCCAGCGTGTCAAGTCATAAGACCCTGTCCGGGGTTATTAACGAGAGGCGATTTGCTTGCTCGATGTCTCTTTTGCGTTCCTCCTGTGTCATTTCTCACAGTAAAAATTCAGATTGTCCCTGTGTCCTTTCCTCTCCGCTGCAGTTCTGCTGTCCATTATAAAGGCTGGAGACTGGATGCTTTGAATGAGGCCAAAACCGATCGCCCTCTGTGTGTGAATGTGCGTGAACTTCCTTGACGTTTCGTCCTTTGATGCTTTTCACTTCGCCAGTAGCTGTTGCCATGGCCACAGAAAACTTCGCTTTCATTCGGACTGCTGCTCTACCACTTTGCCAGATGTCAGTTCCTGTAATGAAAGCGCCATCAAAAAGCAGATAAATAAAGGGGACATCATTAGCCACTTATTATTGTGCTTGGATGTGCCGTTGTGTACTGTATCTGTGCCTCCAAGCTAAAGTGATTTTGTGTGTGCGGACCGCTGTGCCTGACAGCTGTACATCATAATAGTAATAGCAGGGGCATGGGGTATGTTTGGTCAGGACAGCGGGGCCATTGAAAGGATCCATAAAGCGCTCTTTCACTCACTCACTCACTCTCTCTCTCTCTCTCTCTCTCTTCCAGAGATTAAAGACAAGCTGAGTAGATGAGGCTAGCCGAGAGAGTTGCCAGTCTTCACACAGAATCCTGCAGCTGGACACTTCCTGCGCTCTGATATGAGGACTGATGAGTGATTTCAGTGTGTCTCCGTCTGTGACTGGAAGCTGTTACCTCTCCTGACATATAGTATGGGGTTCAGGTGAGGAGGCCACTAATTTACCCATACAAGCCACGCAGTCGTGGTAAAATATATTTATAAAGTGTAGTATCGCATAGCCAGAATTTTGTCTTGGGGCATAAAGTCTGGTCCGGTTTGTAGTTTATTCTGGCCTAGAACTGCCAAGGGCTCAAGGTATGTCAGGTTAGCATGGCCAATTTAGCCCCTGCTGGTAGATCCCATAACTACACCATCTGGGAGCAAAATGCATTTTTTTTCATTGGCAAATATCAGTTAAGGCCACTGAATTAAAAAAAAAAAAAAAAAGGTTATTGCGGCTTTTTTATCTCACAATTTTGACTTATTTTCCTTAGAATTGTGAGATATAAACTCGCAGTTGTGAGTTCTAGTTCCAGTTTTGAGGGGAAAGACTAATTATGTATGATTTCAGAATTGCAAGTTTTTATCTCAACATTCTGACTTAAAGGAGAAGTCCACTCCCAAAACAAAGATTCACATATAATGTACACACCCTCTTGTCATCCAAGATGTTCATGTCTTTCTTTCTTCAGTCATAAATAAATTGGTTTTTGAGGAAAACGTTTCAGCATTTTTCTTCATATAATGGACTGATATGATGCCCCGATTTTGAACTTCCAAAATGAAGTTTAAATGCAGCTTCAAACGTTACCAAATGCGGTTGTGAACAATCCCAGCCGAGGAAGAAGGGTCTTATCTAGCGGAAGGATCGGTTATTTTCATTAAAAATAATACATTCATACATACATCGCTGCAGAAGTACCGACCTAGTCTTTGCAGAGTAAACATGCAAAGAAGATCAAACACCATTAACAAAAAAGGTAAAACAGCGATATAGGGCGATTTTGAAGTTGAGGGAGAACATGAGTTTTTCGACATACCCTAACTGTCATGAACCAGAAAAAAACAGAGGCAGAGTAAGACTAAGATGAGTAAGATGAGCGTTTGATATTAAAAAGTATATAAACTGTATTATTTTTATGAAAATAATTGATTGTTGCGCTAGATAAGACCCTTCTTTCTCGACTGGGATCGTTTACAACCGCATTTGGGATTGTTTAAAGCTGCATTTAAACCACATTTTGGAAGTTCAAAATCAGGGCATCATGTCAGTCCATTATATAGAGAAAAATTCTGAAATGTTTTCCTCAAAAAACAATTTCTTAACGACTGAAGAAAAGAAAGACATGAACATCTTGGATGACAAGGGGGTGAGTACATTATATATGAATCTCTGTTTTGGAAGTGGACTTCTCCTTTAACTCAAAATTACATATATATATTGAGGTATGGTGTCCACTTCCTAAACAGTTCTGAAAACTTTTTTGTTTATTTGTTTGTTTAAAAAAAAAGTATAATCCAAAATGTATATATAATGCAGTTCTGTGGAAAAAGTCAGAACTGTGAGATGTAGACTTTTTCTTTTTTTAAACTCAGTGGCGGAAATGAGCTTTCATGAAAACTATTGTATATTCTGACTTTTTTATGTGATATTTTGTATGAATGTACTATATAATTTTTAATTATTCGAATTAATTGTAGTATAGTATAGTAATTAAATAATTTAGTAGTCAACCATGCAATATGTGTGTATTTTATTTCATAATTAATTACGTATTGGTATTTGAAATAGTTTTTTTTCAATTATCTAAAAAAGCAGCATTGCAGCTGCCTGTGATAATGCATTGTTGTATGGAAAACAACAGGTCAACATGTATTCCATGTACACATATATACATGTATATATAACTGTGCAAAAATCTTAGGCCATTAGTATTTTCACCAACAAAAAAATTTAAAGCCAGTTATTTCTATCTTTTTCTGTAGTCTGTTGGTAACAAGGACAAAAGCTGTTTTAAAAGCAAAGGGTGGTGTGTGTGTGTACACTCATATGTATTTATGTATGTATGTAGAGTATGTATGTTGTGTGTGTGTAGAGTTTTCTGCAGAATATGCATCAAAAGGTCAGTAAACAGGCAGTTGTCTTGCATTGCTGTGTTGCTTTTCCCCCTGAAAACACAGCACATTACATTTGGTATTGTGCGCAGCTGTGCTTAACATTTCAAGAAGAATATGTTTGCCCTTATGAATGAAACAAACGTATCTTTTCCATTTGATTTCTTGTCCATGTGGGTATTGGAGTAAAGCTTCTTTGTGTGCGCACGCTTTGATGACTGACTGGCCCACTTTGCTTATGTTGTGCTATATATAGAGATGTAGGGTCCATTCATCACAATCGGTCAACCCGAGCGTAATCTCACTGGTAATGAAACATCTGGGTTCAGAGGACCACCCCGCACTATATGCGAATGCAAACACACACTCAACACCCACACGCATACGCGTTACACGCTCTATTCTGAGAATGAGGCGGCAATCACCAAGGCCAAGATCATTAGCTCCTCTTTTTCCCTACGGGCTGGACACAGAGAATAACTTTTCTCTCGCTCTCCCTCTCTCACTTTATGTTTCATTTTTTTTCCTTGGCATCTACAGATACTTGGTTAAATGAAGACATACAGCCACCAGGTCTGCCTGCCCGTTCAAGGTAACCTCTGCTGTCACTATACATTTACTAATGTTGGCTCCCAGCACTTTTCACAAATAATATGCCGTTGAGGTAAAGCCTAATACATGAAATAAATTAATTTTCATAAGTCAAATTACTAAAGCTATGATGTAACCCCAGGGCCTTGCCCAGATTTCCTTGCCCTTTTTTTCTTACAGTTAAATCACATATTTGCATACATATCAGGTGTGTTTTTTTTTTTTTTTTAGTGAGAACAAGCACGTAAGCCAAAATTGCTGAAAGGGTAAAATATTGAAGCGTATGTTTTATGGAATTCAATTTGAGGAAGAGCATTTGCACCAAACACATGAGATTATCACATTAAAAAGTGATATTTCTCACATTTGTGGTGTTATTGGTAGTGTTGTTGTACGCAAAGTCAAAAAAAACGTTGTATCTAACTGAATCACATATGCTTGCACTCTTTGCATGCTGAACTCTGCTATGACAGAGTGTGGAAAACTCCTGGTGTGTGTGAGAGAGGAGTAATGCAGAGTGCCTGCATGCATGGTTAAACATGTTAATGAATGCCAAAAGATTTTCCGTAACAGTGCGCACACGCTTGAACAACAGTTCAGACTCATAAATGCAATCGGCATGTGAGAGAGACCCTGCGTGATTACCGATGGCTTCTGTCGGGGCATTGGTCTTCTCTATCATTCACTCTCTCGTGCCCTTATGTCAGAAGCTGCACTTCTGTTTTGGTCATGATCATTAAAATTGCTCATACCGTCACTGACATTATTATTATCATTGACATTATAATTATCATTATCATTACCGTCATAATCATCATTACCTTTTCCAGCACTGTGCATCCTGTTGATAGATGAACAGGTTCTGGTGAACAGCAGGTTATGCAGATGGAAACAATGACTGTTGTGCTTTTCTTCAGAGTTATTTTGGGGTTCAGATTTGTCAGAACATATCATTTCATAATACATAATTCATAAATCATGCATAATTCAACGGCATAATCATAGAGGGGTACCTATAGGTCTGAGACACGTCCCCGATACAGATAATCTAAACTTTATTGTATATTAACAGATATGACAGATTTAGGGTCTTAGAAGGCCCAAGGGCACCAACTGCTTGGAGGTTGCTCTGAGAAAAAAGAAAAAAGAAAAAAAAGGAGTTAGAAAGATAAACATGTTATACCTTTTGTGATTTTACATTACACAGCTGCAGCCTTTTATAATTCATTCTTGTAGCTGTACCTTTATATTTTGTGAATGCTTCCCAAAAATCAAATTGACGCAAGTCTGCAATATAAAATATGACATTATCATTCAATGTGTATAGTGGCAAATCATGACTGGCAAATGCTACAGGCAAATGCCCAGGGCAGCAGCGTCTTCTGCATATTGTTATCTGGCACGTTCTCCACTTGACCATCACTTATTTTCAGTTTCCCAGAATTGTGTATGTGTAACATTTTGTGTACATGTTTTTTCCCAGTGTTACTTCTGCTGTGACTCATTAAAAAAGTCCCACACAAACAACGTGAAAAATGTTTGTGTCTTTCTTTCTTCGGTCGTAAATAAATTGTTTTTTATGGAAAACATTTCAGGATCTTTCTTCATGCAATGTACTGCTATGGTGCCCCGATTTTGAACTTCCAAAATGCAGTTTAAATGCAGCTTCAAACGATCCCAAATGCAGTTGTAAACAATCCCAGCCAAGGAAGAAGGGTCTTATCTAGCGAAGCGATCGGTTATTTTCATTTAAAAAAAAATACTTTTTAAATACTTTTTAATCTCAAACGCTCGTGTATTCTGGCTCAAGACAGTTAGGGTATGTCGAAAAACTCCAATCATATTTTCTCCCTCATCTTCAAAATTCATTTCAAAATCATCCTACATCACTGCAGAAGTGCCGACCCAGTCTTTGCAAAGTGAACATGCAAAGATGATCAAACACCCTCAACAAAAAAAGGTAAAAGCAATATAGGATGATTCTGAAGTTTTTCGACATACCCTAACTGTCATAAACCGGATGTTCAAGCAGAGTAAGACAAGATGAGCGTTTGACATTAAAAAGTATATAAATTGTATTATTTTCATGAAAATAGCTGATCGTTTTGCTAGATAAGACCCTTCTTCCTCGGCTGGGATCGTTTACAACCACATTTGGGATCGTTTGAAGCAGAGTATGTGAGTGGAGTGGAGCGGCAACAATTTCCCCTCCACGCTCCAAGCATTCAGTAATCACTCCGCTCCAGCTCCACTCCGGGTTCACCATTTCCCACTCCCCGCTCCACTCCTCACTCAGCTGATCAGGAACACCGCTCCGCCTTCGCTCCGAGGATATTTACGGCTGAAGTATTTCAGTATGTTTTGAAATATCACATAACATATATTACAATAAAATAAAACAAAATGAAATATTAGGAGAGAAGTTTTGTGGCTTATTGGACCACTAGTGTGCAAACAATTTTCCTACCACATTCCTATCAAGCTTATTACGTAGTTGTCAGCATTAAAAAGTATCATCTGCTTTTTCAGTGTAAATTTTGTTTGTAAAGGATGAAAATAATAGTTCATTTTTGTCAGTTAATTTATTTACGGATCGCTGCATTTCCTCCTGATTTCTGCTCATTCGAAATTGGATACAGATGAAGCAGCGCTGTAAGATTACATTTGATTGAATCCATTGAGATGGCAACTGCGTGTGTAAATAAGTGTTGTACCTGTTTAAATCATGCTTTCATCCGAGAATATTCAGTATCTAGAAGGAGCAAACAAATTTCTCGAAAACTATCCTCCTAAACCTCCCGCTCGTATATTACTGTCATTATAATCTTCACATTCTTTCTGAGTTCAGTGATCCATCTATATCAAGCTAGCTGACTATGTTTAACGTGAGTTCTTGCTAAATATGCAGTTATATTACGAGCCGCTGGCATGAATTGTACTCGTGATGGAGCGGTAGTGGAGCACTCTTGGAGCGAGTGAAAACCACGACACTGCTGAAATGTTTTCCTCAAAAAACAATTTCTTTACGACTGAAGAAAGAAAGACACTACCATCTTGAATGACACGGGGGTGAGTACATTATCTGTAAATTTTTGTTCTGGAAATGGAGTTCTCCTTTAACGCTTCATTAATGCCAGACAAGTAACCTCTTTAAAACATCAGTAACCAAAAATAAGAAGGCAATCACCAAAACGCATGTAGTATTCAGATTTTATTACATTTGGCAAATAGTGGATATAGCTACTGTATATAATGCATATAACTGACAGTAAAAGGTTGTGCTGTTGAAGCAATTGAGGCACACCCTCCAGGAGAAATCAAAACGTGCAACACATAGAAACTCAGCATGCTGAGGTAAAAAATTCAAAATGGAAGGTTTTTATATTTAAAATACAGTTAGGCAACATCACACAACATTTTCACCATCGCAACTGTTAAGTAGTTCAATAAACAGCGAGTACAATAATATTAGGTCACTTACATTTTAGGCGCAGTATCACCACAGTGCAAAGCAACCAGCTGATTCATGGCTGAATGATTCAGTGTTGTAGCTTATGCATAAAAATCAGCCTTTTGAACAAATCGTTTGAATGAATGACTCAATGACTCCTTCATTAGACCCTCCGTCACCTACTGCCATTTTAATTTCGTTTAAAAGTATAATTTCCCCATATCATTTTTTTTTTTTGTATATTCAAACAATACTAAACTATGTAAATTATGTAACTTATTTAATTTGATAACGTATAGAAAACAACACTCATATTATTGGAATTTAATTTAAAGATCAAATGTAAGAATTTGAAATGAAAGATACAATATTAATGAGGTTAGAAGGGAAATGCTTCTAATGCTGAAATATTTGAAAAAAAAAAAGAAAGAAAATGCAGACAAATGTGTTCCTATTATATTTCATTTGTTAAAGAAACTCATTCATATCATCAGTGACCTAAACAGTTATAAACAGCATAGATTTTTTTTTACATTAAATTAAATTAAAATAAATTTAATTGAATTATCTGTCAATTAACTTGGCTTTGTTAATGTCCTTGTGTCATGTTTATATTATTATTATTATTATTATTATTATTATTATTATTATTTATTTCAATAATTTTCATATAGGTATTTTTTGATGGGGTAAACATATTTGGCTTGCTCTCCATAATGGAGGATTCAATGCAAGATCTGACTCGAGTTCTCAGTTCTCTCCTGGACTGTTTAATTTATTTGTATTTAATAATTGAATTGGTATATTATTTAATTATTTGAATGAATGAATTAGTTAATAATAAATCCAGTATGCAGTAAATCAAGCTTACATAATAGAAATAGATTAAAGTTAATGTAGAGTTGTGGTGATAAAGGGATGCCAGTAGAATGGCTTTAAATGTACATACGCATGCATACTAGTGCAGCTTTGCACATTTCTGTGACTTTCTAATCGTTTCATAATAATTTCATAAGCTAGCTGAAGCTGAGAGCAAAGACTAGAACATGTGACTGGAACATAGTAACTAATGCAGTTTCGGTGTCTGTTTTCTCAAAGGCGTCATTATTAAGAGCTAACAGGCCCCTGGTATTGTTAAAAGGTAGATCTCTGCTTCACGCTATCGTGCATTAGGTTCCCAGCTTCTGTAAAAGCAACGTGTCCATGCATTTTTTAAAAGCACTTTACGGAAGAGAGTGCTATCAAGATCAGTGTTTTTTGCTTCAAGACCCAGATTTTACAATGCCAGTAAGATAAAATGCACGGATACATTTAATTTGTTGTGCTCTCCTGACTCTGCATGATTATATGGCTAGTTGCGGTTTATCATTTGCATTTGCCCAATCAGAACAGGCCTGCAGCCCATTTTTGAGTGGCGACCTACCAATTCAGAACCACTGATCTAGATCAGGTGAGATAGAAAGCATATACAACATAAGGCTCCTTCTCACTCGTTCTGTACTACCTCTCTCTCTCTCTCTCTCGCTCTGTTTCATTCCTTTGGGAGGTAATTAGAAAAACTTCAGCTGAGATGCAGCCAAGGCTCAGCACAGCTGCTCAAAACAAGCTCCACTTTTCACAATCTATTGTACATTGATGCAAAGCAAGAAAAGAGAGACACTATGTTTAAAAGATAAATAAACAGGCCTCCGAGTGAAAGAGTGTTGGGAAATGCTCTGTTTTTGGATTGAAATCCACATCTGCTTGTTTGAATATTTGTCTGTTTTAATGAAATAAACAAGACAATCTGTAGGAACACAACTTCGATAGAAGTAGCATTAAAACTTATTTGACTGTGTGTCACAGAATGATTTTTTTCGCAGCCATTCGGGCTCAGAAAGGAATTTGATGTCCCAGAAAGGTCACAATTACAATCGTAACGATACAAGTTAAACAATCAAAACAAAAAGTCACAGCTCTGCTTTCCATCCCCACGTAGCATAATTACATTCCCTTGCTGAGGCGATATTCAAATGAGCTGTTGCCCTCACAGGCCGTGCCCACATTGTAATAAAAGCTGGTCAGAGGACGCATGATGAATCTTCATCTGTATCGGCTTTGATGCTTTAAATGTATTACGCTGGCCTGGGGACACATACAGCTCTCTGTGATCGCTCACCGTCGTATATGGTTTTCATCCAGTGTTAAATATCCATCCGTTCGGGCCTATTAACGTGACATTGCATTCTCTGCACGCCGTCACGGAGGCCAAACCGCATAGAGTCATTCACAAATCACGTGCGTTGTGTTTAAGCAGCTGCGAGGGAGCCATCTGAACAGATTAAGTGTCAAACGAAACACATGCTGCTATCATATGCTCACACCTGCAGACATAACATAATGCGTGTCCTTTAGCGGCGGGCTGAAATCGATGGTCTTGTGATTGTTGATTTGTAAGTTTGATATTGTTGCCGGGCAGATGTTATCCAGAGGAAAGAATGTATGTTTCATCAGCGCAGGAAAGAGAATTATGTTTATGAGCCATTGAAGGAGATATTCAACAGGTGTTTTCAGGAGGTTCTTTATTGGATCTCTGTTGTATCACTCGCTTCTTGTTTTTGCTGAGTCTGTGTACAGGCACAATATGGAGTGGTGTGTGTGTGT
>JAHKKF010517820.1:3820-26529 GCA_019740295.1 Labeo calbasu | reverse complement strand
AACGGTAGTGTATATACATATTAAATTATATATATATATATATATATATATAAATGTAAAAAATATTTAAATTATATGTTTGTTACAAAATGGTTAATAAAATAAAAATCACATAAACATACAAATACATAGAAGTTTTCAGTTTTTAATAAAATATTATTATTTATCATTTGTTTTAAATATTGTTGTGGCACGTATATTTATGTTTGTATTGTTTTATATTTTGTTACTTTTGTGGATATGGACCTAAGAGTCTGAAATAAAGGAATGATGTTGCAAAATATTATTTTTATGTACATTACAAATGCATAATTAAAGTTAAATATATATAAAACAAAATACATATATACATAGGCACATAAAATATATAATGATTTGATGATTATTTTTATTGTACCTCATGATAATACATCATGAAATGAATTACAATAATGACTGAAATAAATATACCTCAAGTATCATTGACACCTTTTTATAATGTATGAAATGTTGTAAGTTACTTAAATCCAGTAAATATTCATTATGAAACATTATTGCCAATACTTAAGTTATTCTCCTGTGAATTTATCAAAAATAGTTAACATTTAACAGTTCTTCTAATTCCTCAGAGCATAGATTATCCACCAGGGGGCAGAAGACATATAGTAAATTATATACAAAAAGAAAAACAACTACTGTTAATGATGTAGAAGCCTTAGAAAGCCACATAACAAATGTAATACATATGACATCATAGAGTTAACTAGCATGCTAACACTGTCATTCCAGATCAAGTTAACACTAAAAAATACATTCTGTCCCAGCAATACCGCTAGCAGTTGTGACTTACATAAATACACCCTAAAAATGGCTCAGATTGGGGTCAGGTGAACCCATATATCTTCCTTATGAGAGCGATTAGACGTTCCGGCAAGTCCATTTTGAAAATGTTTTTTTTTTTGCAAATAGCTGGTGTGAATAATGCTTTGGCATGTGCATGAGAGCTAATCCAAACACAAAGGCTTTGAGACAAAATTGCACTAGCTAATCTTCTCATTCTCCATCTCTGTAGCTCTTTTTAAACTCTCTCTCGCTCTCTCTGTTCTCTCTTATCTAATCTCTCCTTTTCCTCCCTTCTGATTGTACGCTCCCTCTCACCGTTGTGTTGCCATGAATGGGGCTGAATATTAAAATGTGATTTGATGAGCTTGGTGTTCTTGCTCTCTATCTTTTTGCCCTATCCATCCACTTTCATTTGCTCTCGCTCTCTCTTTCACTTTCTTTTTCATACTGTAGGTCTTGTAGCAAAAGAATGTGAAGTTTCTGACTCCCTCCCTCTCCATTTTTTTCCCTTTATCGTATCCCTTGGGCCCATATTCGGGTTGGCTTTCAAATCATATTCTATAGAGTTTGGGCAGAGGAGAAGAAAGAAAGAGTTTAAAAAGGGATGAAAAGGTAGAGATTATTGGAGAGGGATGGTTTAAAGCTCTCTGTCGGCTTGTTGTTCTGCTCTCTGTGTCACAGTACTTCCCCATAACAAGAGGAAAGTCAAGTCCTTCAGTCAGAAATGAAATCCCCTTAATAGACAGGACAGATCATGAAGAGCAGGACTGAAGGATATTCACAGCAGTGAAGGAACTACAGACAAGCTACATGCACGTTCTTCTAAAATGCATATTAAAATAAAATGACAAAATAGCAAAAAAAATCTTTCGTCTATGTGTTCTCCAGACATTCTTGAGGCAGTCACAAACTAACACTTGCATATCTGGCCCAGATTTTCACTCTTTGCATTTAATGTTATCAACTTGGCTTTTCATGTTTACAGTAGAGTAGTATATAATACCAGACAATAAGAAGTGAAAACAGTAAGAAAAAATATCTAATATTGTGAAATATTATTACATTTTCAAGTAAGTCTTCTATTTGAATATACAGTTCATAAGCTCATATGTTTACATACACCTTGCAGAATCTGCAAATGTTAATTATTTTAGCAAAATAAGAGGGATCATACAAAATGCATTTTATTGTTTATTTAGTACTGACCTGAATACAATGTTTCACATAAATGATATTTACATGTAGTCCACAAGAAAAAAATTGTAGTTGAATTTATAAAAAAAAAAAAATACCCTGTTCTCAAGTTACGTACACTTGATTCTTAATACTGTGTTGTTACCTAAATTTTGTTTAGTGACAGTTGTTCATGAGTCCCTTATTTGTCCTGAACAGTTAAACTGCCTGCTGTTCTTCAGAAAAATCCTTCAGATCCCACAAATTCTTTGGTTTTCCTTTTCAACAATGACTTGATTTTGAGATCTTTTCACACTGAGGACAACTGAGGGACTCATATGCAACTATTACAGAAGGTTCAAATGCTCACTGATGCTCCAGAAGGAAACACAATGAATTAAGGGCCAAGGATGTAAACTTTTGAACAGAATGAGGATGTGTATATTTTTCTTATTTTGCCTAAATATCATATTTTTTTTTAAATTAGCACTGCCCTACAGAAGCTACAGAAGATACTTACATGTTTCCCAAAAAACAAAATAAGGTAAATTTACCCTGATCTTTAAATTCAGAGTTTTCACCCCCACCCCGGCTCTTAATTCATTGTGTTTCCTTCTGGAGCATCAGTGAGTGTTTTAACCTTCTGTAATAGTTGCATATGAGTCCCTCAGTTGTCACCAGTGTGAAAAGATGGATTCAAAATCATACAGTCATTGTTGGAAAGGGTTTAAATACACTAAAATGCTGTCAAACCAAAAAATCGGTGGGACCTGAAGGATTTTTCTGAAGAACAGCAGACAGTTTAATTGATCAGGACAAAGAAGGGACTCGTGAACAACTATCACTAAACAACAAAACACAGCTGTGGATCATTCAGGTAACAGCACAGTATTAAAAATCAAATGTATGTAAACTTTTGAACAGGGTCATTTTCATGAATTCAACTATTATTTTCTCTTCATTCTCTATTTATGTCAAAAATAACATGCATTTTGTATGATCCCTCTTATTTTGGTAAAATAATTAAAATTTTGCAAATTCTGCAAGGTGTATTCACACTTCTGACCTCTACTGTATATTTAAAAATGTAATTTGTTCCTGTGATGCAAAGCTGAATTTTCAGCGTCATTACTCCAGTGTTCAGTATCACATGATCCTTCAGAAATCACCCTAATACGCTGATTTGCTTTTTCTGATTATTATCAATGTTGAAAACAGTTTTTGGTGCTTATAATGTTTGTGAAAAGCATTAAACACAACCATTCAAAAGCCTGAGCTAAGTTTTTTTTTAAAGAAAAAATGTGTATACATTAATTTTGCAAGAACATATTAAACAGATCAAAAGTGACAGTAAAATCAGTAATATCTAATGTGTAATGTTACAAGTTTGTGGATCGACCATTGCTATTAACTAACTATTACCAAATGACTACTGCCTCAAACTACTAGTTTGCTGCTTATTAATAGTTAGTAAGGTAGTTGTTAACTTTAGGTATGGGATTAAAATATCTAAAATATTGTCATGCAGAATAAGTGCTTTACTAATAAACAGCAATATGCTAGTTATATGCATGTTAATAAGCAACTAGTTAATAGTGGCAATTGGTTCCCAAACTTAGATGTTACCAAGATTTCAAATAAATGCTGTTCTTTTAAACTTTCTATTTTCACAAAAATATGAAAAATATAAACATTTTTGAATTTCTGACACAGAAACAAATTACTTTTTAAATTATATTAAAATAGATAATATATATATTTTTTAATTGTGATAATGTTTCACAATATTACTCTTTTTACTGTGTTTTTACTCAAATAAATGCCTTGATATATTCTCATTGGTATATACTGCACTATTTCAAGCTGAATATTCTCGACACTCAGAGAGACGTCCAATTACAGAAGTCAAATAAGTTGTAAATGCCTTTCATGTTGTCTGTAACACATTTTAATCGCATCACAGCATGTTTCAAGCAGTAACAAAAACGCCTACTAACGTAGTTAATCGTGTGTGAGTTCACTTACTTTCCTCCATGGCGGTGTCATCCAGCAGGGCAGGAAGTGGATCCGGAGCGCTCGTTTTCACTCTGCTGCTGTCTCTCTCCCTGTCCCTCTCTCGGTCCTTCTCTCTATCTCGGTTGTGATGCGCGTTGTCGAGTTGTCGTCTCTGCTGTTTGTTCTTCTGAGCCTCTAAAGCCTTCAGCTTACGAGCATGTTTATGGCCTTTATAATGAGCCTCAGCCTGATTCTAGAGAAACACAAATAGAAAGACAGAGTGAAAGGAATGCAAAACCATTACGAAGCACATTTACAGACATTCACACTACCAGATTCACTGAATGGATGTTTAGCATGATCCTGTTTTTTCTTTTCTCAAATTCTTGACTCATAGTTTACACGGCAACCGATATGCATGTGCACAAAAGCACAAATGTGCATATGTTTGAGTGTCTATGCACACACATAAACAGTGAGTATAGACAGTCTGCATTAGGGTGATAAGAATAAATGCCCAGTGCCCGAATTACAACTGCTGGCGTCAAGTGAAACACACTTTATAATTACACTGTTGATAAATGTAGTGTGGAAGATAGTGATTGGCATTGTGACGTATTCAAAGACACACGCATGTTGACTAACAGTACAACACCTCTTCAAGACTCCAGCAAGCATCTAGAGCCATATTCCAGATTTCTGTACAGTAATAATTCAGCATGTAATTAAAGTGAGCATGAGCTGTCGAAATGCTGAGCTGTGAATCCCTTATTGCATACCGAAGTAATTTTAAGAACTGAAATTGATTTGAATATGACACTAACACTGTTTAAAAAGCATAGAAATAACATTTAAAATTGCAAATGGAATGGCAGTTGGTTAAAGTTTTTCAACTTGCAAATCAAAGCTAACACCCAGTTCATCAAGCAAATCTTGAGCTAATATCAGAGCAGAAATGAGTCTGTGGGCCCAAAGGGAGTAATCAACCCGCTCCAATCCTCTTAAGTACTTAGCAGATGACCCTCATCCGGGGACGGAGGGGACAACGCTGTCTGCTCTGAACAGATGAGGAGGAAGCATGTTTATACACACTCCTGCACACTCACACACACAAAACTACATATGTGTGCATACATCAGAGGTCGCGTTAACCGAAAATTATCCGTCATTGGCGGAAATTTTTTATCAGTGATGGAAAAATCTGATTTTCACAGATTACACTGAGGGTGATCTATTGTAAAATTATAGCTGTAATTCCCACCCCTGTCCAGTTGGTGGCGAGAGCGCTTTAGTCTGGCAGCAGAGCACGGGATACAAAACAAAAACGAAGTTATCACGAATGTTTTCCAATGCGTTTGATTATGCACAGGCGAGTACACAGAAGCTACAACGATCTATCACGTCACATTAAAGAGCGCCAAAACGGTATTTATTGCTTTAATTTCCTAAGAAAAAATGGACGGAATTTGAAATCTGAGACTTTGTTTCATATCAAAAGTAACACAAAGCCTAGCATATTGCTATTTATTGGAAGGAAGACGCACTATGTAATATACTGTTCATTCATCAGCTGAAAACAGAATAGACCAAGAGATCGATTGTGATTTAAGAATCGATATTGCTTCGTTAAAATAAGAATCTATTAAAATCGAGAAATATATATATATTTTTTACCCTGCCCTAGCCTATTTTGTTGTTATATACACTGCGCTGTTGTACTGTATGTTCATGATTAAAAACGAGAATTTGAACAAAAATAAAAGCAATTAAATGTGTTATTCTAATTAAAATATGAAAATTAAAATGACCGGTAATAATAGATTATGACGGAATTTTTACGACCCTGTCCGTCAAAATGACCGACAATGTTGAAGTCTAGCGGAACCTCTGGCATACCTACCTGTCAAAAGTTTTTGAACTGTAAGATTTGTAATGTTTTTTAAAATAAGTCTCTTCTGCTCATCAAGCCTGCATTTATTTGATCCAAAGTACAGCAAAAACAGTAAAATTCTGAAATATTTTTTACTATTTAAAACAACTGTTTTCTATTTGGATATATTTTAAAATGTAATTCATTCATGTGATTTCAAAGCTTAATTTTTAGCATCATTACTCCAGTCACATGATTCTTCAGAAATCATTCAGATATTCTGATTTGCTGCTCAAAATTTTTTTTATTATTATGCTGAAAACAGCTGAGTAGAATTTTTTCAGGTTCAGAAAAACAGCATTTATCTAAGATAGAATTTTTTTTTAACATTATAAAAGTCTTTATCATCACTTCTGATCAATTTAAAGCATCCTTGCTAAATAAAAGTATTAATTTCTCCTCTTTAAAAAACATTAAAATTCTTACCGTTCAAAAAAGTTTGTTGTCAGTATAAACGTTACGAAAGATTTCCATTTCAAACAAATGTTGTTCTTTTTAACTTTTTACTTGTCAAGAAGATAAACAATTACCACAGTTTCACAGCATTTTCAACACTGATAATAAATGTTTCTTGAACAGCAAATTAGCATATCAGAATGATTTCTGAAGGATCATGTGACACTGAAGACTGGAGTAATGATGCTGAAAATTCAAACAACATTTTCTATAACAATAGAACAGTTTTGTGAAACAGTTTTTTTAATTGTGAAATTGTAATACTTTTTCACTACAGAGAGAGAGAGAGAGTTTCAAACAGCTATTTAATATTTCTACCAGCTAATAAATCAAATCTGTAGAAAACGTTAGAATAGAAAGAGTAAAATGAGACAAAAAGAGGAAACAGACAGAGAGGCAAACAGACAAACTGAAAGACAGAAAGACAGACACAGAGACACAGTGTTGTATGGTGAACCACAAGCAGTGGGAAACTAATGAGCAATTGATAGACTTTCAGACGTCTAACTGAGCAAACACTGTTGGGTTTCTCTCTCAGAATATATCTGGGCTAAAAATGCCCCTAACAGCAGTGAAAACTGAACAGCAGAACTACAAATGACGTTCCTATTCAATAATTTTTCAACAGCTTGTCACAAACATACAAATTCACAACGATTAGGTGCACATGTTCATTTTCATGGCTAAAATATTGATGTGAGCCACATATGACGCATAGAAGCATTTTGTTAAAAGCATTTTGATACCTTGCAAATGTGAGATACACTCCAGTTACAAATAGTGAATGTTACCAGTTATATTTTTGTACCCACTTGAGTACAATATTCTGTGTGAATGTGTGAACTTTGAGGGACAAAACAGCAGAAAAGAAGTCCTCAGACGTTAGCTAAATCTGAAATATATATATATATAAATAAAATATTAAAAAAAAAAACAGAAACAGTAGAGTGACAGAATAGTAGCCCCCAAAATGAAAACAGTCATCAGAATTCTTGCAAACCGCCCTGAAACTGATCAAGTGTCGCCCAGAGGCTGACAGACACTATAAGTGAGTGGGACATAACTCTTTATGACAACACAAGCAGCATGAATCTGGCAATGGAGATAAGCATGCTTTCATTTTTCATGCACATCATCTCAGTTGCGAGGATCTTCTTTCCACTCAAACACGCTGTCCAACACAGCACTGGACTTGCCAGAAACAACAAAGACTGTTAAAGCTGCCCGGATCAAGTTATTTACATATAATAAACATACATAAAAAGCTGTACTCTAAACCCGTATGATTTTTTTTTTTTGTTTGGTGTGGAACACACAAAAAATGGATCTGGGATGAGCGATTTAGACTGTTAAGTTAAGACAGTTTTCTCATCAAACAAATACCATGGAAGTAGTTCTTATGACACATTATATTTCAAGTCTTCCTAAGTAACACAATAGCTCTGATTGAGGAACAATTAACCTGAACATCTAAAATTTCATTGGGACACATCTTGAGATCCAATAAAGGTGGTTTGTGTGTTAGCTTAAAATCTAAATGTGAATGAACTGCAGCAAAGGGTAAGATTTTCAGTGACCCTATGAAATCCATTTTAGTTTTTCCCCAAATTCCTTTTTTTGTTTTTCTAAATTCCATTTCTTTCCTGTTTGAAATTTTCGTGATTCCGTTTTTCCCCAGTTTTAATTTTTTTTAATGTTTTAATGGTTAAATGAAAAAAATATTAATGAAAAAATTAGCATGTCTAATAAATTTTAAATCATGAAACGTACACAATTTAATTAACAGCAATTTATTAAAAGCTCTATGAAATATATATTTTTTCTCAGTTTTATTTTGACCAAATTCTGTTTTCCATTACTTTTCTAGATTGCATTAATGGTTTCATTAAATTCTAATAATCAAAAGCATCTCCAATTAATCTAATTAATTTATTTTATTTAAAAAAAAAAATAATAATAATTTATTATTTTTCCTCCCAGAAATTTAGTATTTACATTTTCTGGTAAATAAATTCTGGTAAATATGTCTGTCAGTTACTTTTACAGTTAAACTGAACTTTTATTTTGATGGGTTGCTGTAAAGATCTTTAAGACTTTTAAGACCTTTCTGTGTGTATATGATATGGTGAGAGTTTTTCTCAAGAGAAAAGGTAAAATGCTCAAGTGACTCTCAGAACAGTACTAGAGATTATGTTCATGTGTTCTTGTACTCATATATTGAGGCGGCAGAGGCTGAAAACACTGCGAGTGTCACACGGGCTTCAGTATGCGTGTAGTAAATGAAACCACGCATCTGCGCCATTCATTCACACAGAGACACGCAGAACATGCAAGATTCACATTTAAATAGTATTTTGGTGGCTTAATATTCACAGACACTTGTACATATAGTGTTTTGATTTAAGTGTACTGACCTACTTTTGATTTATTCATCCAAAATTTGGCAAATTCCGTGACATTCTGCGATATACAGTAAATTCCGCTTTTATGACTGGATTCTGCGATTCTTTCCACATTTTCCCCAAATCAGGGAAATCATAGGGCCCTACCTACATTTTGCTCAGTTCTTCACCCAAAGCTATCATATCACTCAAAATATAGTGTATCATATGTCATACGAACCACTTTTTTGGTTGTTTTTGTGCTTAACATCCATGATCACCATGAAATTTTGTTGTATGCAAAATAATTGCATGAAGATGAATATTATTTTGTGTTCAGTGGAACAGCATACAGATTGGGAATGACATAGAAATACAAATGATGACTTTAATTTTTTTTAAATTAAAATGTAGCACCAATTTTATGTAAGCAATGAGAGACTTAAGGCTGTTCTATACTGTATTCAATACAGTGTTGCCAACTTAGCGACTTTTCAGCCCCCCTTTAGCAACTTTTTTCCAAAAAAAGCGCCTAGCGACAAATCTAGCGACTTCTTGGACAAACCTTATTTAGTTTCTGAGGCTCCCCGATATTGCCGCACGAGCGCGGGATCGTGCTTTTCCAGCGTGTGCACAGCTCTCTCTCTCGCTGCCTCTGCTCTGTTCAGTGAAGAGCAGCGCTTTCAGTTAAAAAAAATAAAGAAAATTCTGTTGCTTCTAACTATTTTACATGCAAGTGTAAAGCTGAAATCACAGCAACAGCCATTGTCTTAATCGTATGTGTATTTGATTTCATTAGAGAATGTGATTATGAATCAGGTTTTAAGGGTAAATTAATACCTTCGAGAGCTGGTAAGTCTTAATGAGCTGCGTTTCAGTCAATATTTCAAATTCATCCCGTTGTCTGTCAACAGAAACAGTAAAATATATTAATATATCTATGAGATATATAAATGAAAACCGTTTTATTGAGAATCTGGCTATATTAAAATGTGAGCCCAGAGAGGCAAGACAGTATGACACATCGAGGTCATGAATATGCTAATTATCGTATGACATCATCTAGCGACATTTGGCGACTTTTCAAGCGACGTTTAGCTACTTTCCATTGAAAGAAGTTGGCAACACTGATTCAGTATAGTGCCTTATATTGCTTAATAGGGATTGGGTTACAGTAAAGCTACAGTAATTATAATAATAATAAAACAGAAGTCAATGAGAAGTACCATTTAACTAGTTAAATGTGTGTGTGTGCGTGTGTGTGTGAGAGAGAGAGAGAGAAAGAGAGAGAGATGTTAGAGGGACTGTGATAGTTTCACATTATCAAAGACAAAGTGATAAAACCACAGAAAGAAAGAAAGAAAGCAGATAAATGCTTTAAGGGATGAAACAGCTTTTACCCGTCCAGCGTGATGTTCACTGTCTGTCATCACAAGTGCGGAGGGTAAAACACACACACACTACACACTAACCGTGGAGTTGAAGCGCAGGTGGCAGATATTGCATGAGATGACCTGTTTTTTCTTCAGGGACTGAGGAACACCAAACGTATGGTTTATCACAGCCTTCTGCACGGGGTCCATCTGAAGGAGGGGTGAGAAAATGAAGTTAAAATGGACTGAAAAAAAAATTATACAAATCACTTACTTTGAATCAACAGACTCAAGTCTCTGCTCATTCAAGCACATTCCTTCCATCCCAGCGGCAACCCTAAACCTGACGCCCGGGGCCGAGGGACTTTCCCCTGACACCCCTCGCCATGGGAACACACACCACATCACAATGACTCTGCAGCTGGTCGCATGTCTATTTGTTTTAGAGCCTCAAGAATGTTCTTGTTGTTCATCCGCAGTCATCCCTGACCGGCTGGGACGCTGCCAGGTCAATGTGTGTGTGTGTCAGTGAGTGTATGTGTCTGATGAAGCCGCCTATTGTTGACTCTGAGTACTGGAGAGGGTCAGGAGATGGTGGAGCATGATATTAATGCGGGAATGAAGGAGATGATGAGATGGAATGAGACAAGAGATGACACCATAGAGAAGAGTGAAGAGAAGAGAGGAGAAAAGATGAGATGAGCAGAGCAGAAGACAAAAGCAACAGTGAAAAGATGAGATGAGAACAGATGACACAAGACAACAGCAGAACACATGAGACGACAAGACAAAAGATGCAATAAAGAAATGAGAAAAGATGAGAGGAAATGAGACGAAAAGCAGCAGTGGAAACAAAAGAGACAAAAAGAGACTAGAAGAGATGAAGACGAGAAAAACGAGACGCAAAGCAGTAAAATCAAGAGACAAAACGAGATAAGATGAAGAATAGAAGAGTAAATGAGAGGAGGTGAGAAAAAATGAGAGGAGATGAGCCAAGATGAAAGGTCTAGTAGTAAAAAGACATGAAATGATGAGACAAGACGCAAAGCAGTAAACTCAAGAGAAGAAGTGAGAAGAAAAGAGAAAATACAAGACGAAAAGAAGGGAGGAGACATGAGACGATACATCTAAAGACAAAAAGTTAAGAGACAACAAGAGGACAATAGAAATCAGAGAAGAAAATAAGACAGACAAGATGAGACAATACAAGATGCAAAGAGAAGAGAGGAGACTGAGAGACAAAAACACATCATGAGACAACAAGTAAAGAGACAATAAGAAGACAATACAAGGTGAGATAAAGCAGCAATGAAAACAAGAGAAGAAAACAAAAGAGAAGAGATGAGACAACATAAGAAGCAATGAGAAGAGGAGACCGAGAGAGAAGACAAATCAGAAGACCATCAGAAGATGAGACAAGACGACACATCATGAGATGACATGAGCACATATGAAAAAAGACATTACATATTATTTATCAAGCTTGTAATGATTTAAATCAATGATTTAAAAAAGCTTTTTTTGGCATTTACCATAGAAATATGATGTTTTTAACATGCTATAACATTTTTTGACTGTGGTCCAATCTCCCTAAAACTTTGCATGCTTGTTTACAATCACCTGTCACATGTGCTCACCAGGTTTTGAATTTTCGTTTGGGCTTTGTAGGCTTTTGAGAAATTTTGATATGCCTCTTTTCAAAATGACCCCGTTATAGCATCCCAAATGGTAAATTTTAACCTTTTTTGACAATTATTGACCCAGAGAGTCAAAATTTCACTGCAGTATTTTTTTTTCCAGATTTAGCAAAAAACCTAGGACTAGTCCGCAAAACTAGTTTTTTTTTACATCTTCTCAGTCATTTAACAAATGGTTTGATTTACAGAAGTTGTTCAGAATGAGGAGTTCTATCGTAAGATATGAATATCATGTGTATGTGTGAAAAAATGCACGACATACAATCGTTTACAGCCTTTGAAAAATGAGATATCACCCCCTAGTGGACGATTTCTTTTAAATTTATCACAGACCTTTAGGGCTGTTACTCGAACAGGCCTACCGAGGTTCATTCCGATTGACCTCCTCTAAGCTTGTCTCATTGGTGCTCAAGTTTCATCAGCCAGTAGCGGACATGTTTTTTGAGATACGCAAATGTCCTTACAGACACTTGTGACACTTTGGACCAAGACCGTGCAAATCGATTTTCATGTTGATTGGACAAACGGTTGCGTAGTCATGGCCGGTTTTATGTTTTTTTTTTTCTCTAATAGCACCACCAAGTGGCCAAGCTCAGCGACTTTTTTCACATGACCTCAGGTTGAACTCTTACATACGCATTGAGAGTTTGGCGGGGATATCTCTTTCTGTTCAAAAGTTATAGCCGTTTTTGTAAAGGCGGCCCTGCCCCTTTCTAACATTTTGTTGTCCCTTTGCGACAGACAGTCAAAAGCTCAACATTTTTTGGATAATTATTGATATTCACTCTTCAGATAATCTTTCTGCACTGGTTTGGTTATGATCGGATGAAAAACCTAGGACTAGTTCACAAAGTAGGTTTTTCAAAAAACGCAAAATACCCGAAAATTTCGCCAAGATGACAGACGAATCTGACAACATAAGACACTTGAGCCTGTGACAAACGGTTTAGGAGTTATGAGTGATTTCGCACTTTTGAGCACTGTAGCGCCTCCGTCAGGCCGATTGGGGCGAAACTTGGTGACGTTGTAGATGGTAAGAGTACTACCATCCCTCCTAGTTTCAAGTCTCTACGACTTATGGTTTGGTCTGCACGATCAGTTTTACATGGAGATTGCTGATCCGTGACCATTCTAACAATTACAATAGGGTTTCAGCACTAAGCACTTGAACCCCTAAGAAAAAGAGATGAGATGAGACAACACAAGATGGAAAAAGAACAGAAGAGACAGAGAAAGGAGACAAAACCATCAGAAGATAAGACATGAGACAAAAAGTAAAGAGACAATAAGAAGACAATACAAGATGAGAAGAGGAGCAACAGAAACAAGAGAAGAAAATAAGAGATGAGATGAAACAACACAAGATGCAAAGAGAAGAGAGGAGACGGAGAAAAGAGGCAAAACCTTTAGAGACGAAACGTAAAGAATCAATAGGGAGACAACACAAGATGAGACGAGGTGAGACAAAGCAGCTGTGAAGAGATGACAAACAGAGCAGAGGAGACTAGAAGAATAGAAGAGATGAAAATACTAAATCAGCAGTAAAGAGGCGAGGAGAGGAGCAGTAAGGAAAGCACAGGAAAGCAGTGGAGGATAAGAGAGGAGAGAGGTCACTGACAGCTACTTTGTTGTACAGACAGGTGCATTTATCACTCTAGCACACACACACACACACTGATCTGATCAAAAAGAGAACCCACACCTCACTATATATTATCAGTGAATATATGCGATAAAGATGTGTCCTTGGTGTCTAAGATATATTATTTTTAGTTGACCAACATTGTACTCACGAACATAACATGCAGTGTGTGTGTGTGTGTGTGTGAGTGAGTGAGTGAGTGAGTGAGTCCGAAATGCAGATATCAGAAGAAAGAGAACCCTGTTACACACACAGCCTCCAAAACTGTGCTTAGAGAGTCTGAAACTAAATCTAGATCCTAATCTGAGCCACTGCTCGAGCCTTAAATCTAAAATTACTATCTAACACAATACACCTCTGTTTAGCGGACCCTTTCTGCAAAGATTCTGCACTTTTAAAAATACCCTGCAGTCTGCTGAATTGCATCTGACATTTAGAGCTGACATTTGGGACCCATGCGATGCCTTTAAAATGTTCGGAGTTAACTTAAAATGATGACACATTTGGGAAGGTGAGGTGTAGAAAATAAAACCAAGAGCGTTGATTAACTCACAGTGTTGAAGTTGGGGAACAGGCTGAGGGGGGAGGAGCCACTGAGACGGAAGGGCAGGAAGTGTTTCAGGTCCAGAGGGGTCTGCAGCGGGCGACCCTGCACCGGTAATGAGGCCAGCAGGGGGCTCCCCTGAGCAGCCGTACCTGAGAAGAGCAAGAACAACAACCAACACGAATAAGAGAAAAATGCAGCTGTTCAGGCCGATGACAGGAGAGTATTTAAATCAAGCAATTAGTGCACAAACACCATGATCAATGAAGAGAAGGGAGATACTTAATAACAGTCACACAGTTCAGTGAACCAGGCTCGAATGAGTTTGAAACCATCATTATTCTGACACAAAAACACATTGACTGATCTAATTTGAATTTTTGTTCTGTCTATTCAAAATGAATTGTTAACTATGGAAGAACGAATAAAAAATAAAAAAAGGGAGTTGCGATTTTTATCTCACAATTCTGACTTTTTTCTTGTAATTGTGAGTTAACATCTCACAATTCCGTGATTCCAAGATATTTTATTTAGAATTGTGATAAAAACTCACAATTGCGAGTTATAAAGTCAGAATTGCAAGACATAAACTTGCAATTCTGAGAAATAAAGACAAAATTCTGAGAAATAAAGAATTTTATCAGAATTGTGAGTTTATATCTTACAACTCTGACTTTATAACTCGCAATTGTGAGTTATTTAGTCAGAATTGTGAGATATAAACTCGCAATTCTGATAAAATACTAACATTTTTTTCCCCTCGTAATTGGACTTCATAACTTATAACAGTTTATTTCTCAAAGTTCTGAGAAAAAAGTCAAAACTGTGATATAAACTAGTGGAAAAAAAGTGAGAATTGCAAGTTATCTTACAGTTCTGACTTTATCGCAATTCTAAGTTTATATCAAGCAATTCTGAGGAAAAAGTCAGAATTGATAGTTTATATCACACAATTCTGTCTTTATATCTCATAATTGCAAGTTTATATCATGCAATCCTCATAATTCTGAGAAAAAAATTCAGAATTGAGAGATCATTTTTAAAATTCAAATGGCGGAAATGGGCTTCCACAGTTAACAGGGGGAAAAATATATATTATATATATATTTTACATATTTTATACAAGTATATTATATATTTTTCACTTTTGAACAATACATTTCAAGTTGTTTGTGATTGTTTGTTAACGTTATATAAAATGTTAAAAGAGAAAGTAGGTAAATTCATAACTCGAAAAAACTATATTCACTACTGACTTTCACATGCCTTAAAAAAAATCGAATTATGAAACTCCTCTACATGTAACACTCTTTACAAATATAGTACATCACGAATGGATAGTTGACAAAAATATGTGAACCTGAACTATGAACCTTTTCTTCATATATTTAATATAAATATATATATTTAATACACTTAATATGAATGTGTGCATACTTTGCAAAATGTTTTGCACTTTTACAGTGAATATCATCCGAACACTTCAGATGAAAACACTTTAACACATTACAAACCAGCCAGAACATGAACATTAACATACTGTGCCATACAGAAACTGTTTTTTTAAAGAATGTTATTATTAGCTCTGCTTGTCCTATTGCTCTTCAGATTGTTCTATAACCACATGAGAATAAATAACGATAAAGACATGGAGAAAAAGGCATTGATCCCATTAATAATACATACACATAAACACACACATACTCTTAATCTGACTTATCGGGTGTGGACTGGGCCACATTGGCTGTGTCTCACTCAGAGAAATGGACACCATGGGATATGGGATTTTTAATGGGGTGTGTGCGTGTCTACAGGGATATCATGTTTCTAATGGAGCAGGGATGTAGAGGTTTCTCATTTTCCAGTTGGCTGAATCTGAAATCTAGGAGCGTATAGATACTTACCCTACCACAAAGATCAATCAGTGTAGTGTACACACACACACACATTCCTACACACACACTCCACAGAGGCCTGATATCAGTCATTTAATTCTATGTCAAACTGTCACATTTGTGTGTGTGTGTGTGTGTGTGTGTGAAAGAGAGAGAGTACTGAAGCTTTCAACTCACAGAAGTGCAACATTAATCATAGCCCTGACAATTTATTAGAGCGAGTAAACACACAGCCGGCACCTCACCACACACACACACAAATATGCTCAAACTGTCAGGATTAGGCCTCTCTTAGTGTACAAAAATCATATAGTGCCATTTAAAGTGTCATAAAAAGAATAATCCTCTGGTAAAAAATATTATCTCATGTCTTTCCAAACCTCTTTGATGTTCCGTCTTCAAGTAGACATAAAAAGAGAAGTTTAGCACAATGTTCATGCTGAATAGAGACCAAGCGACTCTATTTTCCAAACCTGAAGCCATACTAAAAATATTTTGTAAAAAAATAAATAAATTAAAAAAAGTCCAAAATTTAAACTTATTTCACTGACAATGTCCTCTGCTCTTAAAAAGAATGCAAAATTCATGTGGTGTTTGCATATAAATGTGTCTTAGCAGTGTGTGGATACAAACACCCTACAATGATAAAAGTCCATTCACTCCTCTTTACATCTGTAAAAAACCTACAGTCTCAAGCCATTTTGATTTTCTGAGCAGTGTGATGTCATATTGCTCAGGCCCCGCCCACGACCGCTGACGGACTGTCCTGTATTAGCATTTTTCTGCGCTCAGCCAGTTAGTTTTGTTTTTGATGGTAAATGCACATAAAACAGAAGAGGGGGTGGAGTGAGCAGCAGCTCATTATCATTTAAAGAGACATGCACTGAAATGAGTTGCTCTGAACAGAGCTGTTTTTGACAAGGTAAAAAAGGTGTTTTTTTACACGACCACTGAGGAATTTTAACTGAAGTATGTTACAGACATTTCATGAAGACCAGAGAGAATCATACCTACTAGCTGAAAATGGGCATCTGATGTCCCCTTTAAATGATATTTAAACGATATGAAGGCGAGTAAATGATGACAGAATCTCTATTGTTGGGTGAACTCTCTCTTTAATTTCCCATTTCTTTAAAGCATACATACAAAGCACGTCAGAGATGTTTCAGTGAGGACGCTTCAGTCCTAAAGCCTCATGCAACCTCATTCCATCACATTTTCATGTTCCAAAGAAATGTCTGTGTGACAGTGTGTAATCTGTCTAACTCAGTGGAGCTCAAAATAAATGACCAGCACGCCCTGAAAAGGCAGACTTATTTTTCAAGTGGTCACACGCACGCAATATTCAACTAGAAATACACACAATGAACGTCACACACATGCTCTTGGCCTCGAACAGATAAAGCTTTGAATTCAGATGGTGCCACCAGTGTATGCTGGTGTTTGAATGTAGTGGACCACAAAACACCGAGCAAAAAGAAAGACGAGATATTTTTTTTCCCCTCTCTCTTTCCTGACAACATTTGAAAGGCGTAATTATGATTTCCAGAGAGCTGTAATTAGCAGAATCCGCTGCTCTTGCGTCTCTGTCTATCTCCCTCCCTCTATCGCTCTCTCTCTCTTCCTCTCAAACATAGCCCCAAAATCAGTGCAGAGTCCAGCTGGCATCTCTCACTGTGTTTCTATGTCACATCACATATTCCTTCCTCATTTGCTCTTTTGTTTCGACACTCACATCCTCACACATCCGTTATATATATTTGAATATAAATGCTTGTGCATAGACTACCATTCAAAAGTCTGGGGTCCAAGGCTGCATTTATTTGATTAAAAATACTGTTTTAATATGACTGTTTTCTATTTTAATATAATGTTAAAATGTAATTTATTCATGTGACATCAAAGCTGAATTTTCAGCATCATTACTCCAATCTTCAGTGTCACATGATCCAGAAATTATTCTAATATGCTGATTTGATGCTCAGTGTTTTATCAGTGGGGATTTAGAATGTGCTGCCTAATATTTTTGTGGAAATTTTAGTGAATATTATGCAATATAAAATATACACTACCAGTCAAAAGTTTTTGAACAGTACGATTTTTTATGTTTTTTAAAGAAGACTCTTCTGCTTACCAAGCCTGCATTTATTTAATCCAAATACAGCATGAAAATGTTTTTACCATTTAAAATCACTGTTTTCTATTTGAATACATTTTAAAATTAAATTTATTCCTGTGATTTCAAAGCTGAAATTTTAGCATCATTACTCCAGTCACATGATCCATCAGAATCATTGAAATCATTCTAATATTCTGATTATTATGATGTTGAAAACAGCAGAGTAGATTTTTTTCCGGTTTCTTTGATGTATAGAAAGTTCAGAAGAACAGCATTTATCCGAAATAGAAATCTTTTGTAACATTATAATGCCTTTGTCATCACTTTTGATTGTTTATTATTATTTATCTTTTATCTTTTATATTTATTATTATCATTTAAAGCATACTTGCTAAATAAAAGTATTAATTTAAATTATTTCAGATAAATGCTGATCTTTGGATCTTTATATTCACCAAAGAATCCTTAAAAAAATTACTCAACTGTTTTAAATATTGATAATAATAATAATAATAATAAATACTTTTTTTTTTTTTTTAGCAGCAAATCAGCATATTGGAATGATTTCTGAAGGATCATGTGACACTGAAGACTGGAGTAAGCATGCAAGGAATAAATTACATTTGAAAATATATTCAAATAGAAAACAGTTATTTTAAATAGCAAAAATATTTCACAATATTACTGCTTTTGCTGTATTTTGGATCAAATAAAATTGGTGAACAGATGAGGTTTCTTTAAAAAAAAAAATTCTTACTGTTCAAAAACTTTTGACTGGTAGTGTAAATCTTAAATATTTTTACTGTCACTTCTAATCTATTTAATGTGTCCTTACTGAATAAAGATATTAATTTCTTCTTGAACTTGCACTTGAACTGCATGAACTCAAATGATCTCAAATCTGATGATCATGTTCTCCAACATGTGCTGAGCTTCAATAAAAGCAACAACATCTGTACAAAGTATCACATGATCAATGTCACAAATGTACTTTAATTACTGACACAGAAATAGTGCAAAATCTAAAATACGCTTGGTTTCATTTTACACTAAAACACTTTTTTCTCGAAATCTTTACAGTTTTGTTTATTTCCAGGTTGAATCCCAAATGTGGCTTTTGGACCCTGCTGCACATGTTTTTTAATATGTTTACATGTGAAAGTGTGTATGAGTGTGTGTGTGTTTTTGGGAGTTTGGATGAAGGCATTGCCGACATCCCTCTTTCCATTTACATAACGCACAAGCCTACAGCATGTACCGCACATACAACCTAAGCTCAGTGTCTCACACACACTCACAAACAAACCCTGCGGCAGCAGACCCTGCCTGAGTCCATCTTGAGATGAAACCGAGGGTGACAGGCATGTGCGTGTGTGTTTGTGTGTATGCACATGTATATCTCGTTTTATTTGTGCTTGCCTATTTGTATGTGTCTGTGATGCGAGAGAATGTGACAAAGAGAGAGCTGCGTTCTGCGCTGTTGAGACGAGCGCATAGTGTTTAGCTGCAGTGTGTGTGTGTGTGTGTCAGACTGTGCCGGAGCCTTTTAAAAAGCACACAAAAATTCAGCTCTGGCCTGGTCAGTCCAGCAGAACCAGCTCAGATGGTGCAGGGCTGGACCAGAGATCTGCAGATGTTTGGCTCCTCAATGGTGGCCAGATGGTTACAAGACAAAGAACCGCATTTGGATAATATCGTGGTGGTTTTCTAAATCGCTGATAACAAAGTATATTACTGGCAGACCAATATATTAGCTAAGATGACAATTATGTGCCAATAATTACCATTTAGATACTATCAGTACTTGTTTGCTCAGCAAGTGTACACTGCACAAAATTTTTATATGGCATTAAAAGTTGGACAAAACAGCATAAGTGTGGTTGCCAGAATTTTACCGTAAAACATACAGTAGCAACATTTAAGGTTTTTAAACATTCATTTAACAACATTAGAGTCAGTGTTGTCAAGTCTTCTGTTTTCCCGCAGAATTGGGCTACTTTATTACAGTTGCCGTGAGCTGCTTTTCATGTTCGCGGGTTAAAGCGACCCCAATAACATGATATTTAGCCCCTGGAATGTGAATTTTACCAGGGGCACCCTCGAAATGCAGTTGGGCTAGTTTTGGGCTAATTTTGAATAGCGATTGGGCGGGATTTGTTGTGAAAACCTGGCAACCCTGATTAGACGTAACATATGACCCTAGTGAACATAACTGGTAAGAAAAAAACTAAGAAAAAACATACACTGTAAAAAATGACAGTGAATTTAACAGTAAAAGACTGTAAAAATGCTACAGTAAAAATCGTTTGAATGGTTAATGGTAAGTTCCTCTACTATATACGGTGAAAAACTGTATTGGAAATTGCATGTAATTTTCCAGTAGTAAAACGTTTTTAAAAGTGAAAAAGAAGGTAAAATTTACAGTGAATAACCATAAACTGACATTCCCAGAATTTCATGCGTTACATTTCAAATGTGCTGTTTTTTTTGTTGAAATAACTGTTTCTTCTTAGTTTTTCTTATTAGTTTTGTACATTAGGGTTGTATGTTACATTTAAGTTTGTTAAATTAATTTTTATTGCATTATTTCAGTTTTATGTGTGTTACCATGATGGAGTTTAGTGTTTGTGTGAATGAAACTGTGCACCTTCTATATACATAAGTTTTTAAAAGTTGCTTGTGATGGGCTTTGATTCATCATGTGACTTTCTCATCAACATCTGCTTTTGGTGGTTATCAGTATATTACAAAGGTACAAAGCAGATTTTAGTTCTTCAATAGGTTGGTATATTAACATTAAATCAGTTAATGAAAGTACATTATTTAAATGTTCATTTAAGTTAAAACCTAAAATGTTGCTACCATATTTTTCAAGGTAATAATCTGGCAACCATAGCTGCCGTTTTTTTACAGTAAATTTATGGATATTTTTTACAGGGAATCCTGGGAATGTCAAATTAAGGTTTTTTTTTTTTTTTTGTAAATTATAAGTTCTTTTTCACTTACAAAAATTTTATTTTACTGTAAAATTACATGAAATAACCATTACAGGAACTTACCATTGACCAACAAATAGGTTTTTACTGTAGCATTTTTACTGTTAAATTTTTTACAGTTGGCGTTAAAAAAAAATTTGTGAGTGAATTTTCAGTAAATAACGTTATTCTGCATTAGAATGCCAGACATACTCTAGCTGAAGTAGTACAAATAGAGAAATAAAGTGGGCTTAATAGTTAATTAAGTGTGAGCGGTTGTAAATCTCGTTTGCTGGTATCAGGGGATTGACTATTGGCTGCATTCAGATACAGTGAGGGAACATGAGCCCTAACGCTACATGACAGGAAGCATCCCTGCGTGCGTCTTTCCATTCCTCAGGCCTGTCAGATGCCTCCTTCTTTAAAAAAATAAAAGAAGTCTAAATAAATAAATAAATAATCTGCAGTCAGGTGCTTTTTCGTTCTTCAAGGCTGCACGAAAAACACATTTCAATCAAATCCCCACTCTGTCTTTCTTCTCTGCACCAGTCTGTCGAAACCCTTCAGCAACCATAATCAGGACTCACTCCCAAATCTCTTCAATTCACTCTCCTCTTTCCGTCCACCTCTCTCTGACCTGCACGTCTTTCTTTCTCTCTTTCCATCCTTCCCTGCATCGCTTCTTCTCTCTGTTCCCTTCAAGAGAACAATCCTAAAGGACGAGTATGCCGGTTTTGATTAGACGTAACAGCGCATGAAGAACATAATGAGAGAGGAAATGATGGAATGATTGTAGGCTCCACTGAAGCCGCGTGTCAGAGGGACAGAAACAAGCAGAATTAATTAGTTGCAGCAGGAAGACCCTTCCAGAACACAGAGGTCAACCAACGCTGACCTTTAAAACCAGGGGATCTGATTGGATGATGATGCACATGTAATACGGTAAGCATAATGAGCAAAGATTTTATCAATTAAGCAACAGAGTGAAAAAAGAGAGCCATTCTCTCCCTCCTTTATTTTTTGCCTTCCTCTCCTCCTTTGTTGTTATATTGTGTGTCCCTGTTCATTTTGCAGTTCACCTGCCAGCTTACATGGAATCAAGTACGTAATTAGGGGTCTCTGGCTGTGCGTGTGTGTGTGTGTTGGTGTGTTGGTGTGTGTGTGTCCAGACTCACATGTGAGTGAATAATAATGGTTAATGAAACATCATGATGTGTTCACTCATGCCGAATTGAATCTACCCAGAAATCTCAATTTAATGAAGTGCTTTTGTGTGCGTGTGTGAATGTACACCCGGTCTCAAAATAACATTTTAGATTTGTGCGTGCTCCAAATGGCCGCCCCCATAAATCATTTACGTTCCGCCAGGATCAAAAAGTCTAATATTTGGGGCCAGAAAGATTATTTGCTTTTTAAAAATGTCTCTTATGTTCAACAAGGATGCATTTACTTAATCATAAATACAGTAAACACCATTTGAATTTGAATATACACCGTTTTATTTGAATTTACACTACCAGTCAAAAGTTTTTGAACAGTTAGATTCACCAAGCCTGCATTTATTTAATAATAATAATAAAAAAACAACAGCAAAAGCAGTAATACTTTTAAATATTTTTACTATTTAAAATAACTGCTTTCTATTTGAATATATTTTAAAATGTAATTTATTCCTGTGATCAAAGCTACATTTTCAGCATCATTACT
>JAHKKF010517819.1:4186-14625 GCA_019740295.1 Labeo calbasu | reverse complement strand
TTTTGCACCATGTGAAAAAACGCACTCTGAGTCACTTGTGATCTAACTTGTGTTTCACAAGCATTTTCAAGCAATCATGCAGACAATATGTTTCAAATGGGCCTTCATTAGCTTTTTTCTGAACGTGATACAATTTTGAACATTTGCATAAAACCGTATACCTCTAATGTTCTGCACTATAATTACAATACAGTGACTAATCCTGATTCCACCTCATGCTTAGGAACCAGGAATGTTTACTATCAGGATCCCAGAGGTACAGAACATAACAGCATGATGGAAATGTGAATGTAACAAGTCATGCTTAACATATACAGCATATTTTCTAAATTGTATGTTTGTTTTTAAACTCCATAAATAAATCTCTGTGGAAATGTGTGTGATTGGGAGGAAACACAACCTTATTTTCTCGTTATATGTTAATAATGACCTTATAGCCTACATGAAGATAAACATCCTGATGAAGATTTGGAAAAACGTATCTCCAGGGACAACCAAAACCAAATGGACATTAATAAATAATTAAGGATTTACAGCAACCATATGTGTGTTCTCATTTCAGCACGGCACCCTGTGAGCAGGCAATCCACTGTACACAAACAGCTTCAAGCAACATAACCTTCATGCCCTCAATAAAACAAACCAACAGCCATTCGGCCTGCCAGCAGGAAGTAAATGCTTGAATTTGTAGGCTGATGATGGTACTACAGCTGATGCCCATGGAGGCCTGTGCTGAGCTGTTTAGAGATTTGTTATGGCACGTATGGGTCAATATAAGCTTTTCACTAAAAATAGAAACTTTTTTAAAAAAAATGTTATAAAACTGTTGTCATTATTTACTCACCTTCATGTAATTTCAACTTTATTGTATTACATAACATTTTTAAAAACATATTCTTTGGTGTTCCACAGAGTCATACAGACTTGTAACAACATGAGGGTGTGTGAACAAGTATGTATGAATGAATGAATGAATGAATGATGCAGTATAATTTCAGATTTCATTATGCAGTGATTTATTGGACTGATATCCCAGCACTCATTTTTACTTCAAGAAATATCGACTAGACCACTGCTGCCTCCCAGTCTGAGATTCATCTGAGTGTACAGAGCATTGGCATATTCACATAATAAAATGAGGTCAATTGGCTCCATCTTGCATGTAGAGTGGGTCAAACCCTGCTGTCCTTCATTTTATCCTACATATCTTCACATTCTTTGTAGCTCTCGCCACCATCAATATCCATGAGCACTTCAAAAGAAATTCCATCCCCTGGTTTGACTCTATAAATACACAGTGTGCCACCAGTGGGGCATCACGCTTGGTTAGTCCTGCCATCTGTCAGGAAGGAGCAGGCAGTGCAGAGCGCAGGCCAGACAGACCACCAGGAGCAGTAGGGCCTGCTCACTGGAGAACCACATGGCTTGGCCTTGTCCCTCAGCCCTGCTTTTGGGTTGCTCAAACTCACAGGCATAAGGACAGATATGCTGTGTTTAGACCATCACTGATAACTGGACTTGGTTGTTAGCCTCTGAGGTCTTTGGTCCCTTAAAACCAGCCTGCTATTAATGTGGTGGACAGATGAGAGTGGTGTAATAATGGGCTGCCAAGCTTTTAGGAATACTGGGATAATGGGTCCACCATGGGCCGCGGTATTTATATCACTATGTAGGGCAGTTTCACTTCCCTTTACTTTGAAACTTTGAGAAACTGTAGGTGGATTGCTAGATAAAATGATGCAGAGATCTAATTTATATCTCAACTGTTCCTGCTAGTCAGCAGTGGTATTAAATGGAGCATTTTTTGCTTAAAGGGATAGTTCACTCAAATCATTTACTCACTCTCATGTTGTTCCAAGACATTCTGAGGAACATTTGGCTCCAAATAATCTTGAACCTGAGAGGACCATAATTCATATAGGTTTGGAACAAAATGAGTGTCAGTAAATAACTATGGGTCTTCTACTTTTTAAAGCGATAGTTCACCCAAAAATGAAAATTACCCCATGATTTACTCACCCTCAAGCCATCCTAGGTGTATATGACTTTATCAGACAAATACAGTCAGAGCTATATTTAAAAAATGTCCTGGCTCTTCCAAGCTTTATAATGGCACTAAATAGTTAACATTTTGAAGCAAAATAAAGTATATAAAAGCATTTGTGTAAGAATAACATTCCATACTTAAAACTTTATAAACCACTAACTGTTGTACACATATTGAGTTGCATTCCAGTGGATGAAGTAGGATATAGGTGTAGTGTAAGCTCCGGTGAGAAGTGACGAAAGCTGTGAAGAGGAGAAAGCAAAACACTGGTCATGAATTAGAAGCACAAAACAAACATTTGTAAAGAAAAATGTCAGAGGATTTTGATCAAAGCCAAGAAGAGACTGGTTTTCCTTTGCTGTAAACAAAACTGGAGCTTACACTACTCTTACGCCATCCACTGGAACACCGCTCTCTTGTGAATGCGCATACAAGTTAGCGGAAGCTAGTGTTAGTAAATACGATAAATACGAATATTTTTCTTACACAAGTGCTTCAATTAACTTCAGAAGGCTTTTATTAACTCCCCAGATGCATTTTATTTAGCTTTAAAATTTTGACAAAGTTTGGAAGAGCCAGGACCTTTTTTTTAATGTAACCCCAGTTGTGTTCATCTGAAAGATGAAAGTGATATGCACCTAGAATGTCTTGCAGGTGAGTAATTCATGGGGTAATTTTCATTAATGGGTGAACTATCCCTTTAACAATGTTCTGCAAAAATTGCAACCATTTCTTTTATCAGACAATTGTTAGATTTAAACAATGTATTATTTTTCATTTCTGTAGAGATACACATCAGTTGGCCAGTAACAATTTTATTTGGCACTGGCTATTTGCACTGAGTGTAAAAAACAAGAGAGGCTATTTACACTAAGTGAAAATAGCATTTTTTTTTTTTGGTGATAGATGCTATTTACACCAAGTGCAAATACCAACGGATGCTCTTTACAATAAATGCAAACAGCAATGGATTCTATTTTACACTATGTTAAAATAGCAGGATTTTCTGGTATTTAAACTATTCATTGCAAATAGTGGCAATTTTCTGCACTTCAGTTGTAGTACATTATAAAACAGTATGCAATAATAACGTATTGAGTCATAGTCATAAAAGACTATGAAATCAAAAAGACTATGACAAGCGCTTTACCATCCACAGCACTACAGTTGATGTTTGACATGCTTCTTTTATTGTGTTGACTACCCCAATCACACAATGGTGGGCAGAGTTAGTGTAAATAGTCTCTCCCAACAAGGCAGGCTATTTGCACTTAGTGTAAATAGACACTCCAATTTTATTTATCCAAAAAAGCCAGTTGGCACCTGGATTTTGGACACTGTATGTGTCTCCTCTGGAGCTCCAGCAGATATCTCATTAACGGCTTCACCTGGATTTTTTAAAATTGCAATCAAAAGTCTGGGTTTTAAACATAACGGCAGTGTTTTTTCATCAAATTCTTCCAAGCTAAGTTACTGTATGCAATATGCATTCATTTTATAGCTATAAACACACATAATATTTATCTTTAAATTTCTCCCAAAAAATGTTCAGAGAAATATCTGAGAAGTTTACAGCTGAAGTCAAAAGTTTACATCCCCCTTTCAGAACAATTAAAAATAACCGTTTTACCAAAATAAGAGGGATCGTACAAAATTAATGTCATTGTTTATTTAAGACTGACCTGAATAAGATATTTCACATAAAAGATGTTTACATATAGTCCACAAGAGAAAATAACAGTTAATTTATAAAAATTACCTTGCTGAAAAGTTTACATCCCCTTGATTCTTAATATGGTGTTGTTCCCTAAATAATCCACAGCTGTGCAGAAAAATCCTTGAGGTCCCACAAATTGTTTGGTTTTTCAGCATTTGTGTGTACTTAAACCCTTTCCAACAATGACTGCATGATTTTGAGATCCATCTTTTCACACTGAGGACAACTGAGCGACTGAGGGATATGCAACAATTACAGAAGGTTCAAATGCTCACTGATGAAAACACAAAAATGCTGGAAAACCAAAGAATTTGTGGGACCTGAAGGATTTTTCTGAAGAACAGAAGGCAGTTTAAGTGTTCAGGACAAACAAGGGACTCATGAACAACTATCACTAAACAAAAAACAAAGCTGTGGATCATTCAGGTAATAACACTGTTTTAAGAATCAAGGGGATGTAAACTTTTCAGCCGGGTCATTTTTATAAATTCAGCTATTTTTTTCTCTTGTGGACTATATGTAAACATCTTTTATGTGAAATATCTTATTCAGGTCAATACTAAATTTTGGTAAATTTATTAACATTTTTAATGATTCTGAAAGGGGGATGTAAACTTTTGACCTCACCTGTATGCTTCCATGGAGCTGAAGAAGATCTGTGTGTGTATATATATATATATATATATATATATATGCAGTTCACTGAGCCACCAGTTTCATAACCGCTGAAATTAAATGTTTCAATTTACATTTTATTTTAAAAATCACTCAATTCAACTTCACGAATTGAATTAAGAAAGAATAATTTGAGCAGGTTCTCCATAAACAGCTCAATCAAACAGCTCTCTCAAAGAAGTCCTGGCTGTATGAACAACATCAGCCACTGACTCCTCCCCCAAATTAACTCTGAGCATAAATATGCAAATATCACTGCTTATTTTGGTCTCGCCTGCTTAATTACTTCTCATGTGAATATTGAGTAAGATCATAGCCACGGCAAATTTACTGATAACTCAGGCATTAGGAGCAGGCAGAGCAAGACTGGCCTAAAACAGCTTAATGAAGTGCTCTTGCCAAAGGGCCCCATCGCACTCTGTTTATCTCCCCCCGACCTCATCGCTCACACTTCTGTTATCAGGAGTGTTTACACTGGCGCTCTGCTCACAGGCTGATTAATTAACCACCGCCTCTGCCCCGCCACACAAGTCACATTGGGAAGAGTTTCGCAGTGTGAAAGTGCAGTCCAACTCCTCCCTCCCTTTAAATAGCAAATTGATGGATGCGGTCTGTCCTTTTGCTGACTCCATTTCTTAAGTCACCAGCATTTTTTTTCCACGCTATAATGCAAGACAATCTTTCCTGATGACATCTAAATTGCAAGCATGGTTGAATAAACGGTGCCACATGTCAGCGTTACCCTTGCCCGCATGAAAGAGGAACGTCACTTTTGTAAATCATTCCCATCAATATTCCTCCGTTTTTCTATCTTTATATAGAGTTATCAGAACATTTTAAGCATAACCTTTTTTTCCTATCAGATTTTCTTATGAATAATGTGTAGCAACTGCTGTATTTTGAGCCTAGCCACAGCGGAATGGAAAAGTTGTTACAAATGCCAGTAAAATTAAACAAATATAAAGTTAAAGTTTTTTTCTTTCTTTTTGACTTTTGAACCTTCTTTTCAGTAAAGAATCCTGAAAAAAAAGAATAATATACTGTATATACACAATGTGTGTATATATATATATATATATATATATATATATATATACACACACACACACACACACACACACACACACCTATAGTCTGTACAGTACTACATAATATACAGAGGACAAAATAAATAAAATTTATCTTGTTTACATACCCCACCTCTTAAAGCATTGTTTTGCCTTTTTAAGCATCAGTAATTTCTATTTTCTTTTCTTTCTTTCTTTCTTTCTTTCTTTCTTTCTTTCTTTCTTTCTTTCTTTCTTTCTTTCTTTCTTTCTTTCTTTCGGCTGCCTGCACCTTTTTCCTTCAAGAAATACTGTGGAAAATTTATGTTCTTAAAAATAATATGCAGAGGAAAACCAAGCCCTATGTTTGGTTTATGTCATTTTTCTTTAGGTGACCCTGTGTGTTGCATAAGTATTTAGATCTAACGAAATATGTTACAAATTCCTATGTTACAAATCATGCATTTTGTAATCTGTAGTGAATTACAATTTAAAACCCTATATTATATGATATACTGTAGTTTTGATAAAAGAAATGCAGCCTTGGTGAGCATATAGTAAGAAACTTCTTTAAAAAAAAAGGCACCCTCAAACTTTTGAATGATAACATAAAAATATGAAATCAGAGACCTTAGCTTTGAAATGTAATCACAAGCGGTCACCTGAGATGCAGTCGAGACATGTGTTAGTCCAAGTGCAAGCAGGGCCTATGGAGACAAAGACAAAAAAGACTTGTATTGGGACAAACTTTTTCAAGGCGTTGCATCAATTTTTCAAGGTAAAAAATTTATAAAACAAGCTTTGAATGAACATTTGAGGGCAAGGCAGTGTGAAGAAAACAGCTGAAAAGAAAGATGTTTGCATTGTAAGGTGGATTTAAGATGACACGGTTGACACATACCTTGTTTAGACCCGAAGAGTCTCTTATAGTGTCTTTATCAGTTTAAACATCTACTGTTATACAATCAAAAAAATGTTATGTTGTCACAAACAGAAACATGAATAACCTAATAAGCCTCCACAGCGGAGTGTCCTTAAGTCCCACAATCGTACAGTATCTGTGCAGATAATGGTGTAATAGTAGCAGTACATTTATGCCTTGAGACATTGTAGGCTCAAGGGGAAGGCTAGTTGAAAGAGTAAACTCGTGATGAATCATCTTTGCAAATCTACATGCTCCAGAATAAAGTCTTGAAAGCAAAAGGTCAGCTAAATGTCGCCCTACCCAATGTTTTTGACTTCAGCTCACAGAAGAAGAAAAATCTACAACGCATTAAAGAACATTCCGAATACCTTTGGCAGGGCTCACTGTCGTTTGGTGTTGCTTTCAGACTAGTTTGTAATTTTGATATTTTATCTGTATAAAAGCAGTGAATACCAAACAGGTCTCACTAACAGCTATTTCCAAAAGCTATTGCATTTAAGTGCACTTTCAGGGCAAGTGAAGTGTTACCTGATGTCATGTTCCTCCAGCCCGGCTTTTTTAATGGAATCACTCCTGCCGAGAAAGTCCACTCAGGACAAACTACTGCATACAGAGTAACACCTAAGAGCACTAAAATCTAAACAGTATAATCCGCTTATAATGTCCCCTGACATACATGTACCCATCCATCTCAAGTTCAAAAAAGTTCATATCGAAAAAAACTTTGAATACTTTTTACCTGACTGACAAGAGTTGCTATGGAAGCCTGTTTGCACCACAGAATAATACTAATAAAAAGTCATGTGGAAAAAAAAAAAAAAAAAAAAAAGTAATGTGACTATTTCAAATGTTTTACTTTATTTATTTATTTATGTATTCATTCATTCATTCATTCATTCATTCATTCATTCATTTATTAATTTATTAATTTATTCATTCATTCATTCATTTATTCATTTATTCATTCAGTCAGAATTCTGAGGAAAAACAATTATGAGATATAAACTCTAAACTGGAAGGGAAAAAATCCAAATTGTGAGGCAAAAAGTTGCAGTTACATTTTTTGGTTTAGTTTTAGACAATGTAGGCTATAGTCATTTTCCATTTTTATATTTATTTTTTTTATAAATATAATCTGCAGCTATTTAGAGTGTTGATGACATGCTAACATGTCGCACAACAGAGTCCAGAGTGGAGATGATGGGGGAAGGAGCCACGGAGAAGACAGGACCCAGGCCGCAGCCATGATGGCGACCTACGGTGGAGCCGTCGGAGGAAGGAGCCATGGTGGAGGTATGGCTGACGACTCCAGGGGGCCAACTGACAGAAACAGAGCAGGTGGTGGTGAAGCCTACGGCAGAGACAGAGAGCCGACAAGGCAGGGTAACAGCGAGGATCCGGAGGGCCAAGGCGGAGCAAATGGCTCTGGCGGCCGATGCGGAGACAGGGATCCAGAAGACCGTGGTGGAGCAGAGTGACAGAGGACCAAGGTGGAGCTGGAGGAACAGAGGGACGAGGAGTCCTGTACAAAGAGTCCTGAGGTGGCGGATAGTCAATTATTGACCAAGGTGGAGCCGGAGAAACGAGGGAGCCCGGCGGAGCTGGTGGACTGAAGCCACGGTGGACAGGAGGATGCTAGGAGACAAGGGATCCACCAGCCACAACGCCGATGGAGACTGGCAGACAAGTGGCAATCCCACCACACAAATGGTGGGCTGAGGTGAGCAGAGGGGCTGCCAGGAAACATCGGTAGCGATGGGGAGGACTGGTACAGAGGTGGTGGGAGAGGGAGGCCGGGTGGGAGTACAGGATATTCAGGGGGCTTTGGGTGCTGCCCACACACACCATAAGGCCACTCCTAACACCGGGAGCACCACAGACAAAGAATGATTTCCTCGTTATCGAAGTTATTCAAGTTAGAGTCCACTGAGCTCCGCACACCCTCAGCCCTGGTGCAGTGGGTTGAGCTTCCCTCCACATTCTCTGTCCATGGCCCTCTCCCTCGTGGTATGCACTGTAGCCGGCTCTTGCACTTGTTCTGATGTCATGGGCTCTGGCTCCAGGGCGATCCTCAGGTGATGCGATGGCTTGAGGTCGTGGTGGGCTCTGGCTCTGGCTTTCCATCAGCAAAGGGCTCTGGCTTTGGCTCCGCACAGCGGGGTGATGGTGGGTTGGGTATGTTCTGGATCAGGGCTGGACGCTCTCCAGACACCTGATAATGGTCTCCCTCCAGCTCAGTACTGTGTTGTCTTGGGAGGTTGACAGGGTGATGGTAATTTGCCCTGATACAGAACAGGGAGTTCAGCATAGCGTCATCAAGCACCGTTAGAACGGCGAGCTGGTTGAACTCCACAGCATACTCCAGGAGGGGAAGGTCTTTGCAGGCTAGTGAGGTGAAACATGTGGCGATATCCATAACGCAAAAACAAATGAAACACTTTCAAAAAACAAAAACAAAACTAGGGAAAACGCTCCGCTTTACTTTTTGTCTTGGTCCGGTCTTCTGTCATGCTACAGTGAATGAATGCTCAAAGAAGATGAAGATCAATGCAAAAGAGCGAGCAGGCAGGCAGAAAACGCACGTAGGAACTTAGCAGACCAGACGAGGTAACACAGGATTGAATACTAATTAAATACATTGACAAATGAGAATAATTAAAGACACACACCTGAACCAAATAACATAATCAAAGGGTCACACAGAGCACATGGGGAATGAAAACGACAAAACAGTCCATGGGTTTGACAGTTATGATCTTAAATCAGTATTTAACCTATGTGCTTTAGAATTACATTTTTATTATCTTAATTCAAGTGAAGTATTTTGAAAGTCTGACAGTAATCAGTGTTGAGTACTACTGTAAGGTTAGCCCTGCCTGCTTTAAATTTTTATAATAATATTTTAAATAATGAGAAATTTAGAATCTAACAGTAATCAAACATTACTTAACTGAAAATAGTTACACTGCTTATCACATTTCATATAGGGTAACTTTTAATCTGTAACCTATTACATTTCCTATTAAACACTGCTTATTTATCTACAAATACAAATGTATCATGTATAAACATACCATGGAAAGCAGGGTCCTAAACTTCAAAAAGTCCTGAAGCTCAAGACTACCATCTGGTGGTTGTGTTTGATACTGCACAGTCCTGTATTAAAACAGCCTTGCATTATGCAACGTAGGGAAATCAATCAGGCCTATTTCTGCTACCACCCATAATCCTGCTGGGTACCTCATTAAGCATCTCTTGGGTGGAAGCACATAATAGAGACATCCTAATTCAACGCAGAAGCACCACTGACTCGTTTTATCACCACACATCACCTTCCACTGCTGCTTCTGAGTTTATACCTACCCCCCACATCCCATCCCTCCTGCCAGCCTTTCATCTCAATACATCCGACCACCCTACCTGAAGCACAGAGAGGAAATAAAAAAGACACAGAGGGGGGAAGGCAGCAAGAACTCCAAGACAGGGAGGGTACCAAGGAACAGAAAAGAGAGGGGAACAGATAGATGGAGAGGGACATGGCAAATCTTACACTGAAGTCTTGTCCTTGGAAGATCATCTTTGATGACTGTCCCCACGGAGGTGTTGGCAGAGGATAAGAGAGAACACCAGTGAGTTTTGCCTCATGTCGTATTCTTTTGGAAACGTTCAGCCTGCTGGCTTCAGGAAACAAGACTGTGGGACTCAAGTTGGTTTGGACCTGGAAGAGCCATTCGTAAGCTGCTGCTGGCAATGAGCTTGTCATCTGTTCATTAGCATCTGACTCAATGTAATAAGTAGCCACAAGGGTTGGGCAAAATATTGAATAAACATGTTTGCTATGCTTTTTGGCACATCTATCTATCTATCTATCTATCTATCTATCTACAGACACTGTTGACATTCAAAATGTTGAATGCAAGAGGGAACGCAGGAAAAATAGATAGATAGATAGATAGATAGATAGATAGATAGATAGATAGATAGATAGATAGATAGATAGATAGATAGATAGATAGATAGATAGATAGA
>JAHKKF010517818.1:0-16723 GCA_019740295.1 Labeo calbasu | reverse complement strand
CGGTACTTCTGCAGCGATGTAGGATGATTTTGAAATGATTTTTGAAGTTGAGGGAGAAAATACGATTGGAGTTTTTTGACATACCCTAACTGTCTTTAGCCAGAATACACAGAGTTCAACGAGAGCAAGGCAAGACGAGCGTTTGAGAATAAAAAGTATTTAAATGATATTTTGTTTATGAAAATAACCGATCGTTACGCTAGATAAGACCCTTCTTCCTCGGCTGGGATCGTTTACAACCGCATTGGGATCATTTGAAGCCGCATTTAAACTGCATTTTGGAAATTCAAAATCGGGGGATCATATCAGTCCATTATACGAAGAAAAATGCAGAAATGTTTTCCTCAAAAAACATAATTTCTTTACGACTGAGAAAAGAAAGATATGAACATCTTGGATGACAATGGGGTGAGTACATTATATGTGAATCTTTGTTTTGGAAGTGGACTTCTCTTTTAAGCTAATAAAAGCTGATAGGCCTAAAAAAGAGGAAATAGTTAATGGGCAATTCTGATCTGACAATGGCTGTATTGTGACTGAGTAATTATTAAATTATAAATAATCAAGTCTTTTTTTTAATTAAATTGTACACTTTTAATTTTAAAACTGTTAGTTTTTTAATGTTTGTATTTAATTGTAGAATATTTATTTATTTATTTATTTATTTATTTTTGATGTCTTCAGCTCCAATCAGGTCGATCTCCATTGACATCAATCCCTCTGGCTTGATTCAGTGCTCTACTAAAGACGTCTACCCAGCACCGGTGCTGCACTGGAGCTCAAAACCCAGGTTAACTGCCCTGCAGCCCATCACCCGCATGGTTCCCGGCGACAAGGGCCTCTTTACAGTAGAGAGCACCCTAAAACAGCAGAACAACAGCCTTGATCATATTTATGTGTGTAACATCACCTCCAAATACGGCACACAGTCATGGACAGCTTCATTACAGCTGCGAGGTAAAACTTGATCACACTATAATGTGTATAATGTGTTATAAAAGTGATAATACCAACGCTGTCTCATGTACGTCACAGAAATTACCGGCTCTGAAGGAAAAGACTTGGTTATTCCATGTAAAGCTCCCAAGAACCTTCAGTCCTTCTCTGTCGTCTGGACTTTTACGGCAGCAGATAAAACCACAGATATCCTAACGTACGACAGCCGGACTCATAAATCCAGCAGCTCCTGGGATCACGTGGAAATAGAGGAGGACAACGCTTCGGAAGGGGATGTTTCACTAACCCTGGAAAAGCCTGTCGGCTCAGAACATTCTGGAATCTACACATGTGCCTTCTTAGGAGCAAAGACACGGCATCTGATACAGAGCCGTGTTGTTATTTCGTCCTCCAGGCAGGGGAAAGGTATCCACTGATCCATGAACTCATCCATCCATTAATTCATCTGTTGGACCAAACCTAGAACTCATTTCCTGCTAAAACATCATGGCAGTTTACTTTTTAACTGCAACATCTGTCTCGGTTTAACACTTTTGTTCTCTTTTTCTCTGTAGATTTTCTTAAATATAATTTGTGGATGTTGGGTATCGTCGCAGGATTAATCGCTCTTCTTGCAATCACTTTAATTATAAAAAGATACAGAGGTAATACAGTGAACAGAACTTAGCGTATAATAATTCACCTGTGTTTAGTGTATGTATTCAGTCTGTAGTAATGGTCCGTTATATTTATGTGTGCAGCAAAATCAAAAAGAAACCAAGAAAGCATTCAAGAGGATGCGGAAATGCAGAGCATGAACCCAGGTACTGTCCAGTCATCTTGTGTTTTTTATAATTAATACATAACAGAATTAGATTTGAATATAATTTGAATTCTTGCAACTAAATGCTTTCTTTTTGTCTTTCATAGATAAAACATCAGAAGAGCCACAAGCAGGAAGTCAATTATGACACAGCCTTCAGGTTCTCACAGTTAGCCATGGAGAAAAGAGAGCACAATATTATTATGAGAGAGAAAATGGTATGAAATACAAGTTGGAAGACTGTTGATGGGACTTTATTTCTATACAGTTTTCTTTATTTCTTATCTGTGAGAAAAAGTTTGGGAAAATGACATAAGAAAACGTTTTAATGTATTTTTTAACTGTACTTTGAGTAAATATTTTTCCATAATTTATTTTGAAAAATAAAAATAAGAAAGAAAATATTATGTCAATTATTCTGTCTATCTATTTATCTGTCTGTCTGTCTATCTATCTATCTATCATTTAAAATATATTAAAATAAAAAAAAAAAATTGCAATATTCACAATATATTCATTAAACAAATGCAGCCTGGGTGAGGATAAAATATTTAATATTAAAATGTTGAAATATCTTCTTATTTAGTATTATAATAACCACAACATGCACATTTTGTACAGACCACACCAGTCCACTTCAAGGTTTAAATTCACTCGTTTGTTCTTTTCCCTGGTTATTTTTTCTTCATCCTCTGCTTAACTGTACCTGTTACATGGCTAGACCAGTTCTGGTCACTATATGTCCACTCATGCACCACTTGGTTAATCATTGACCGGTTTAATTGATATGTCCACAAGGGTCTTTCTCTCCCCCTTTCTCACGCGCACACACTTTCAGGACACATGCACTGGTACAGAGAGAAAAATCGTGGCATCTAAGGATACTGACCAGAAGGTGCAGCATAGTCATGGAACTGCTGCGTTTGTGTGCTGCATTTGTGCTTTTTCTTAGGACTTGGGTATCTGGTATCATCATTACTAAAGGTAAGGCCACACATACAGGCACACGCATGCTCACTTTTAATACTTTGCAATGTGAGATGTAATGTTACTCTCCAAAAGGAAAACTGGATAGAAAAATGACCATTCCCATCTTTAGGGAAGGTTTCTACATGCGTTTTAATGTCTTAGTTGTGTTTTCTTGAAATATAAAATGTATAAAAATTGTTTAAAATATATAAAATAAATATTAAAAAAAGAAATTCATATAAAATGTGTGAGTGTGTATATATATATATATATATATACATGAATATTTTTAAAAAGTTCCAACACCCTTTTAATGTTTCAGTTGTGTTTTCTTGAAATATAACATTTATAAAAGTTGTTTAACATATATAAAATAAATATTAAAAAAAGAAATTCATATTTATATATATATACACACACACATATACAAGTTTAAAATTGTTTTCTCAAAATAGAAAATGTATAAAAATTGTATAAAATATAAATGAAATGTATATAAAATAAAATATATATATAAAATGTGTATATATATATATATATTTAAATTATTTAAATACATGTATATAAAAATATAAAAACTACATGCTTTTTAATATATTCTCTACATGCTTTTTAATATTAGTTGGGGTTTCTTGTAAAATAAAATGTATAAAAATTGTATACATTTTTGGAAAAATAAAACAAATTTATATAAAATAAAAATGATAGATAGATAGATAGATAGATAGATAGATAGATAGATAGATAGATAGATAGATAGATAGATAGATAGATAGATAGATAAGATAAGATAATATAAATGAACATATCTAAAAATATAAAAAGTTTTTAATGTTTTTTGTTGATAGATACCATAGATACCATAGTTTAATTTATAATATGAAAAAGTAAAAAAAATCTATATTTTTTATTTATTTTATTATTTTTGTGTGTGTAAGTTTTACATTTCTGTCATTTAAGTTGTTCAGCTGTAGCTGTTACTTCAGTAAATGGATCAAAGCAGCACTTGTAGGAAACTCCATTAGTCTCAGATTAATGACCCTTGTGAAAGAGAACGATCTGTGATTCATTTATGAGGAATAGGTAGCCTACAAGTAAATAGCAATTTAAATGGTAGGAAAAATAGATTGTAGGAAAACGGAACAAAACAACAGGTTAATTACTAAATCATTTTGTGCAAATGTGTAGTTTTGTTATTTCATAATTTGCCATTGTTCGGCAAGAAGCCATTTTAAACCGGATATTGAGACGGATAATTGTTGGCAGTACAAATATAAGCCTGTATTTTTTCAGACAAAGCAATATTGAACTTTACATTGCAATTGCAGTGAATAAGAAACTACATGACTCATTTGAACACAGTTGTTTATCTTTAAAGGGATAGTTCACCCAAAAAATGAAAGTTCTGTCGTTAATTACTCACCCTCATGTTATTCCAAACCCGTAAGACCTTCGTTCATCTTCAGAAAACAAATTACCACAGATGTCACATGGACTATTTTAACGATGTCCTTACTACCTTTCTGGGCCTTGTCAGTTGTGTTGCTGAAAACTCTCAGATTTTCAAAAATATCTGAATTTGTGTTCTGAAGATGAACGAAAGTCTTACAGGTTTAGAACGACATGAGGGTGAGTAATTAATGACAGAATTTTCCTTTTTTGGGTGAACTATCCCTTTAAACCGATTTTCACTTGAATTTAGAGGATTTACACGTGCCGGTCTCGTTCTAGATGCACATGTGACTTGTCTGTTCTATGAAGACTGCGTGCTGCCCTGCAGTTTCAAGCCCACAGGGGCAGTGGTCATCCACTGGTACAAGCAGCAGATCCCTGTCCACAGCTACTACTACAATAAAGACCAGTACGGACTCCAGAACAAGCACTTCAGCGGCCGGACCAACCTGTTCAATTCCCAGATCGCACAGGGAAATGCCTCTCTGGTGCTGAGGAAAGTTAAAGTCCAGGATCAAGGGAGGTACAAGTGCTACACCAGCACCAGGAAGGGAAACCAGGAAACCTTCGTTAACCTGGGGGTCAAAGGTCAGTAACAGGGTCACAGGTTTGACATGTTTTTGAGTTTGCTTGAGTTATTTGGGTTGTCTGATGTAAAAAGCTACTTTTGACAAAGTGTAACACCTGCTGTTGGTCACCCACATTTTTAGCCAAGGACTCTCAGGGGGCCACAAGAGGGTACTAGGGGGTCTGTGGAAAAGTTCAGAGAAAGACAGTGTAAAATGAAAATAATAAATTAAAATGAATTAATGAATTAAATAATAATAATAATAATAATAATAATAAATAAAATCAGTTAAATTAAATAAAGTTTCAAATTACAGAATCTAACAGATTCTGTTTCATTCTGTATTACAAACCCTGGTCGGAAATAATAAACAAAAGAGATTAATCAGAAAGTATTTCAATCTATTGATAGATAAGACACAAAAAACAGTAATTGTAATCATAAGAATTTTTCAGACTTTTTTTTTTATTTGGAAAAAAAAAAATTTTTAATATGGAAAACTTTTTTTTTTTTTTCACATTTTTGTTTCAGGTTTGTTTATTGTTTCAAGCGCAAAAAATGTTAACAATGTTTGTATGTATGTATGTATATATATATATATATATATAGACATATTTTTAATTTTGGAAAAAGGGTATTTATTTTAACATTGAAAATATTATTTATTACTTATTTTATTTATTATTTTCACACATATTCTCCAGTTTTGTTTATTTGTTTTAGATGCAGAAAATGTTAACGATAACAAAGCATAGGTCAATATTTTATATATATTTTGAAATAAAACAAATGGGATTAATAACAAAGTATTTTATTCTGTTCACAGATAAGACAAAAGGGTGTATTTTTATTTTGGAAAAAGAAAGCTTTTATTTTAATATAGAAAACTTTAGTTTTATTCTTTTTTTTTTTTAAATTTGTTTATTGGTTTTAAGCGCAAAAAACAAAGCATAGATAAATATTGCACACATATTTTAAAATATTTTTATATTGTAAAAATGAGAATTTATATATTAAAATGAATAAATATATAGATGTTCCATTTTCTAGAGACCATTAGGTTGAAAAGTTTCATTATGTAATGTAAGTGTAATGTTTCATTAACATACATGTAGATAAGATAATGTAGACAAAATTAAAAGGTTTATTGCCATTTAGATTTAGATTAGCAATTACTAATCACTATAGATATGTATAGTCTACGTAGATTGTGTAACTTTGTATAGACCATGTTTAAAATTCATATTAAAGTCTGTGTAAATATGTGTTCTGAGTTTGTCACACCACAGAAAAATGGGTTAATAACCAACCAGCTCAATTTGAAGTATAATAAGTAAATAAAAGTAAATAAAATAAGTTATTAAAATCTTTAAAAAAAATGAGCAGGGGCGTGTCCGCTGTCGGCGCTGAAACCACGCCCACTTGCTGGAAAGCTGCAGCCTCTCTCAACTGTCGAATACAAATACATTTAAATAAGGAGACTGAGCTGTTTTGTAAATTATCGCAACCAGGTAAGTTAATATGCATTTACATGACGAAGGCACAGCTAGCTAGCGAACTGTAGGCTGTAGTAACTAACGGTAATGACAGTAACTCGCTATCTAAACAAAAAACTGTTTAACGGCCTAACTCCAAGATTCAGTACATAGTTCACAGTCTTTGTAACGTGTTTTCAGCAATACATTTCTAACATTTATAATGTCTTTAGACTTTAATTGCATCTGGAAACACCCCAAAAAAGGAAACAATCAAACTTACGTTTCAATCATTTAGATAATCCTATCATCCTATGTTTTGATAATTTCATCTTCTGTCACGTTTAGCTCTGATCCAGTTTGTGAAGCTGGAGATGGCTGAGGAACGGGTCATCTGTCTGTCCCATAACATCTATCCAGCTCCTGAGGTCACGTGGACCACTGATCCCCCTACTGACACCAGAAGCCTCCAGAACTTTACTCGTAAAACCTCAGACTCCAAGGGCCTGTTCACCATCGAGAGCAGTATCAGCGTGATAGGAAACGTCTCTGATCATATTTACCTTTGCTCTGTTGTATCAGCGGATGAAACGCAGGTGTGGACCGCATCGCTGCATCACCAAGGTAACTACTTACTGAAACACAGACTGTCTAGAAAGGTGCCTATTTACAAATTTCAAACAGCTCTTTTGAATCTTTTAGATGAGTTATTTGGTGAGGAGGGCTCTGGACTATTGGTTCCCTGCATCGTCCCGCAACCTCGCCACAATTTTACCCTCACTTGGACCTTCATCAGAACCACAGAATCCATCGCCATCTTCACTTACGACAGCCGGACCCGTCGAATTGGGAACCTGTGGGAAAGTAAAGCTGAAGTGGACATAGATCAGGCTCATTTAGGCAACGGTTCCCTTCATCTGCTGAACCCAGACAGTTTAGGGCACAGTGGTGCCTACATTTGCACATTCTACGGCTTCCAGATGAGACATCAAGTCCAAACCCACGTCAATATTACAGTTCGTGTGGCTGGTGAGATTTACTGCATGTCTTTGAAAGATTAGCACAGTCATTTAGTTTAATGCCTATTATGAATGTTCATTCATAATACTATATATATATATATATATATATATATATATATTTTTTTTTTTTCTTCCAGATGATGATGAGTTTGACTGCAGAAGGTCATGGTGGGGAACCGCTGCGTCTGTCTTCATATTTCTGATCACTGTGTCTGTAGCCCTGTCGCGATGTTTTAGATTGAGAGGTAATTTCTTTTTTTTTATAATATAAAAATATACATATTTTTTAAAAATACTATAGGCCTATATCTTATTATGCATTGTTTACACAATATATATGTAATATTATCATATATGATAATATTATAATAATAATATATCACATATTTTGTGTAATATTACACGAAATAATATGCTATGAAAAGTAACTCCAATTTAGCTTTTACTTTATTATATTAACTTTTTTTCATATATATTTTTACATTCAGTAATATATTACTAATAACTATTTGTTTTTTTTACATGCTACCTGATTTTTTGCACAATATACATGTTATATATCATACCTAATATTATAATAACATATTATAGTAAATATTTCCTTTTAGCTCTTACTTTATTATGATAGCATTTTTTACATATATGTTTTGACATTTAGTAATATATTACTGATAACGTTTTTTTTACGTCAACTCATTTTTTGCACAATATACATGTTATATGTATCATATATAATATTATAATAATATATTATATAGGAAATATTCTAAGATATTTTGTGTAACATTACACAATGTATTATTAAAAACAATTTCCTTATCATTAGCTTTTACTTTATCATAGTAACATTTTAAAATATATATTTTTATATATTTTAAAATATATATTATAGCAATATATTATTATTAATATATTGTTACACAAGTAATGTTTTCACACTATATATATCTATATGTAGTATTTATCATATTATAATATATAAAAAATTCTAAAATATTTTATGTAAAATGACACAATATAACAGTATTAAAAGCGATTTCTTTTTAGCTTTTACTTTGTTTTAATAGAATAGCATTTTTAATGCACAATTTTTACACAATATTTATGCAATGTACACATAATATGATACATATATAATATGATAATGTATTACATAAAACATTTTGTGTAATATTGCACACTATATTATTAAAAGCAATTTAGCTTTTACTTTATTATATACATTTTTTATTGTAATAGCATTTTATTTCACATTTTTTACACAATATTTGTGTGTATGTAATATTAATATATACATATAATACATAATACATATATAATAATGTATTACATTTAGCTTTATTATAAAAACATTTTAAAATATACATTTTGATTATATGATTTATTGAAAGCAATTTATTTTTAGCTTTTATTCTAATAATTTTTAATATATCATTTTTATTTCACAATGTTCACACAATATTTATGTATATATAATATTAATATATGCATATAATACATATATGATGTATTACATAAAATAATGTGTAATATTGCACAATATATTATTAAAAGCTACTTTAATTTAGCTTTTACTTTATTATAATACATTTTAAAATATATAATTTGATAGCATTATATATTATAGCAATATATTAATGATAATAATATGCATTATTGTTACATAATTAATGTTTCTACACAATATATACATATCTATTGTAGTATTTAGCATATTATAATATATAAAATAATTCTAATTTCTAATATATTTTGTGTAAAATTACACAATATAATTTTATTAAAAACTTTTTTTTAGCTTTTACTTCATTACAATAATTTTTTAATATAATAGCTTCTTTTTTTTTTTTTTTACCATTTTTACATTGTGAAATATTAATATAGAAATATAATACATATATAATATGATAATGTTTTACATAAAACATTTTGTGTAATATTGCACAATATATTATCAAAAGAAATTTTACTTTATTTTTTACTACAGCCATATTGTCTCTTGCAGGTGAACATCCAGTACACGGGCATTCAGACATTAATAAACGAATCAGATGTAGCAACAAATCCGGTAAATAATTATCCTCACTCACACATTCATACTGCTGCAAATTCAACACATTGTAATATCCTTTATTTATTTTGGCAGAAATCCCGGTATTTGAGAGACAAGGACACGATGAACCCAGGCGCAACGGTTTGGAATCAGTTGCCCCGTGCGACACAACGCCTTATGAATCACCCAAACCACTCAAACAACATCCTGACGGCTTTAAGAACGACGTCCTGCCGCACACACCGACAGAGAACAGTATGATAAACACATGCATGATTATTAGCGATTCCTCCACGCCTGACACCCCAGCGGAAAGACATGAATCCAGGCCACAAACACCAACAGGCGCCATCATAACTCTATTCACATCTGAGATTAATACACAGGCATCTGATGATAAAGAAAATGGGAGAAATGAACTTGAATCTGAATCACACCCAGCTGACGGAGTGGAGATGGAAAGTACAGTGATTCAGAGATTTCATAACAAATGTGAATCCGCCACACCTGAACTCCCACAGATGAATGGCTTCAGGTGATTGATATTAATTTGATAAACTGAAATGGTGCTGATTAGTTATAACTCGATTTCAAAGCTCACTCTTGAAATACATGGCATATGGTAGATTAAATACTAATGTTAAACTCATTTGAGAAATATGCAACTATACACCTTAACACTCAAGATTTCAAACTCAAAAACTGCAAAAAAATGTATTTTATTATACATCTTGTGCATTATATAGTATATAGTTATATGTCTTGCATTCACACAGTCCTCACAGATCTCTTGGGTTACGAAGTTGAACCATTTTACATTTTAATTAGTTTTAATTAGTGGTTTATTTATCTCAGTTTAGAAAGTGGCAATGTAAACAGACAATATGTCTCATGCGAAATGCAATAAACAGTGTTTGAATGTGAAATGTGTCGGTCTATAACCAGCATGTGGCGATGTTTCTGTTTGCGTAGTTTTACATGTGCTTTTATCTCGGTTAAAAGCCTGATTCTTTTCTGTCAGGAAAAAGGAAAAATGGAAAGGAAGGAAAGGAAAGGAAAGGACGTGACGTGAGGCCAAGTATGGTGACCCATAGAATTTGTGCTCTGCATTTAACCCATCCAAGTGCACACACACAGCAGTGAACACACACACACCGTGAACACACACTCGGAGCAGTGGCAGCCATATCGCTATCGCTGCGGCGCCCGGGGAGCAGTTGGGGGACCGGTGCCTTGCTCAAGGGACTCACCTCAGTCGTGGTATTGAGGGTAGAGAGAGTGTTGGTTATTCACTCCCCCCATCTTCAATCCCTAAAAAACATAGGTTAAATGTTTGCACAATATTTTTAAAAAGTTTATATCTATACTTTGTTTTGAAATGTATTAAAATGCTATATATTAGCTACTCATGGCCTTGAATTATAGGTTGCTGTCACGTAGTTGAATAATGTAACGTGAGCCTGCAAATTGTGCAACAACATTTTAGTCATGACTTCAGACTTTTAAATCTCATAGGAATTTTTTGGGGAAGGGGCTGATCCCTTTTTCCTGTTTACAACGTGACATGTCCGTCCCTCGTGGACATTTAAAATTTAAACCACCGAAATTTCTCTTCCAGTTTATTCAGCTTTACTGTGTACTGTAAGCGATGTATCTGCATCGTAGTTAATTAAATAAGGAAGCAGAGACAATTAAAGTTTGAGTGGAAGGTAAATATACAGGACTTCATACTGTATGTGATCTGAACTACTGATCCTTCCGGTCTGAAATGAGCATCTCCGCTGAGGTAAGATTACAATCAGTCTATTATTATAAACAGACTCTTTCTTATTTTTAAATAGTTCCTCAAATAGCTCATGGGATAGGATAATCATCTGAGTTGTTTGCATTGTCTGTAAGTCTGCGCCAGTGAATGTGAATCAACAGTTAGTGAGCCGTGACAACATGGTCAACTAAACTTCTAAGATGGTTGCACTTAAAATAATCTAGCAATCATTGGTGTAGAGATTTCCCAGCTAGAAAGGGAACATTCTCAGAGCTTTGGCATTTTGGCAAAGTTCTCTGGAAGTTGTGAACAAGATTTCCTAATTTCTTAGTATGTTTAACCAAACAAATCTACAGTTTAACCCAAATACCAGCTCTATTAACTAGCACTCTTTTTTTTTTTACTTTCCCCAGTCATATGTTTTAGTAATCATCCATAAATTAGATATCATTTGAAAGTTTAAAGAGACAAATTCTGCTGTTAATCACTCACTATCATGTCGTTCCAAACCGGTTCGGAACACAAATTAAGATATTTTTGATGAAATCCGAGAGCTTTCTGACCCTGCATTGACAGCAATGTAACGTTAACTAAAATGTTCCCAGGCCCAAAATGGTAGTAAGGACCTATGCTGCGTTCACGCCATATTGTGATCACCATAATTTCGAGATGACAACATGTGACGTTCTACTCGGAGCTGTTTTTTTTTTTCGTCCATAGACTGTAAAAAAATATGGACATAGTGTTCGTGACGTCACGAAAATGCTTTCTGAAGAGCATTTTTGAAGCTCTTAGTGGGCGGGAGTCGGCCGTCGCCATCTTGGAATCGCGTTACTGTACGTCACTCCCGGATAATCGAAAATGGGCAAAGAGGCGGGACGTGGGTGGAGCTGGTTGCTGAAACCACGCCCGCCTAGCGCGACAGTGGTGACAGCAGCGGCAATCCACCTGTCACTCAAGTGGCCTCGCCCTAAACTATGCAGAACTTTAAGGCTTAATATAATTTAAACGGATGAGCCCCTCACAGTTGACATGAAGGGCAAAATTAGCTATATAGACCAAAACCACTTTTTGTACCAGGCTGTAAACATTTTTTTTTCTCCTGTAAAGTTGGGCATTTTAACATGGGGAGTCTATGGGATTGACTCCCTTTTGGAGCCTGTCTCTAGCGGCCAGTCGATGAATTGCAGTTTCACTTCCGTGTTGGTTTCAAGAGAGAGAGCGGGAGGTTGCCACTTGTTCACGTCCTCAGACTCGGAATTATGCTTTTCTATGGCAACACTATCAACGCCTAAACAGAGCCTATGTTGGTCAGATGGTACAGCGGTCATGTGGTACAAGCAAGCGGCAACCTCCAGGTCTCCCTCTTGAAGCCAACACGTAAGTGACTAAAACTGCAATTCATCGACTGGCCGCTAGAGACTGGCTGCAAGTCCCAAGTAATCAATCCCATAGACTCCCCATGTTAAAATGCACAGCTTTACAGCGTGTTCCGTCACGGACACTACGTCCATAGTTTTTTACAGTATATGGGTACAAGTCGTAGCTCTCAGAAGCCTCCCAGTTGTAATTACGAGTTCTACGAGGACGTGAACGCTTTTTACAAGTCGGAATCTCGTAATTCTGGGAATTCCGAAATGGCGTGAAAGCACCTATAGGTAAACTAGTCCATGTGACATCAGTGGTTCAACCGTAATGTTATGAAGCTACACGAATACTTTTTGTGTGCAAAGGAAACAACAACTTTATCCAACAATTCTTCTCTTCCACGTCATCATCTGCCACAAAAGGTATTCTTGTAGCTTCGTAAAATGACTGTTGAACCACTGTTGTCACATGGACTATTTTAACAATGTTCTTACTACCTTTCTGGGCCTGGGAACATTTCAGTTACATTGCTATTTATCGAAGCTTTCGGATCTTTGTGTTCCAAACACACAGGTTTGAAACCACGTGAGGGTGAGTAATTTATAACATAATTTTTATATTTGGGTGATCTATCCCTTTTAACACTGAAAATTCCTCCTGTGAAATCCATTTTGAAATCTGACATTGCCTTACCATGAAAATGGTACTTTAAAACCCGTTTAGCGGGCTCCTCCTCCCACTGGGCAGTGTTAAGTAGTCGTATAACAAAGGTTCTATATTTTGTAATAGTAGTAATATTGTGACAGAAATGTATTGTGTCAGGAAAATGGAGTTTGGGGGTCACCTGGTGGCTATCTTTGGTATAGCGCCTAAACAAAATCTCAATTCTCAATTTTTGAGATATCAACTTAAAGTTTGAAACATGACTTACTTAGACATTTGGCTTTGATTTTATAGCAATTTTAGATTCCAAATATTTTGTAAAATATATATTTCTGGGTTAAAATCAACCCAGTGCTGGGTGAAATATGGACAAGCCCAGCAATTGGGTTGTTTTGACCCAACTATTGGGTTAAATGTTTAACCCAACCTTCTGTGTAGTTTTATTTAGTTCAACTATTGCCTAAAAGTTACTATATTTCTTGCTTAAAATGAAACCAAAATAGGTTGGAAAGGAGCATTTATTAATAAGTTGAATGGATAGAAATTAAATACTAAACATTTTTTAAATTGCTTATTAATACATATTCACTTTTGTATTATTGCTGATGCCTCTAAAAAATGATGTGTCTGATTTTTAATGTGGTTCATTTTTAGTCAGCTATATAGTAATTTTTAAACAAGTTAAGTAAAACTACCCAGAAGGTTGGGCTAAACATTTAACCCAACCGCTGACAGTTCAATATCTCTTAACTTGGTGACAGTTGTCTGTCTAATGTTCTGAAAACATTGTCTTAAAAATGTTATTTATAATTTTGCCAAAACATTCTTAGAACATACTTTTGTTAGCTGGTTTGGAACCTTATAGATGTGCATCTGATATTTGCTGTGATTAAAGTGTGGACTTAATGTTCTTGATTCAATCCCTTGATACCAAATAATATCAAATAATAATACTTTTCAGCAGACGTTATTAAAATATGATGTCTTGCACAACTTAGAGCGAGTGTAGCTCTTACATCTAGACATGAGGAAAACAACAGCATAAGCAGATTTAGAGATTATCTCGATGTAATGCATTAAGTCATGCCAAAAGTTTCTTTGTTCGCAACCAGTGTTGTTCCACTGCTCATCCAGAAAGAGTATGACTTCAGATGTTTTATTCACGGTCACATGCACCATGGATATGGCTGATGGATCTGCTATACCTTTTGCTATAAGATATCACCTCTATTTTAGCTTAAGGTGATGTATGTCTTCAAGATCAATAAGTGTTTGAAATCAGCTTTGAGTTTCGTCTTTTTTATTGGGAGAAATGGACCAGCCCAGTGACCTCACTTACAAAAAACTGAGAGACGAGGGGGAGTCAAGTGCTCTCAGCTGTTTCTGATCCTCACTTCCTCCCGATGGAGCAAAAGGAAACACCCAAAAAACCAGCCAGCTGGAGAACAAGGGGAACAGCCTTGTTTCATGAAATATCCCAGAGCAGAACTGCTGTGCTGCTTTTTGTTATATACAATTATAAAAAGACCTAGATAAACATCACACTTTAGAGGGATTCTAGATCATTTAATGTTAACTTTGTTAGTCTTTTAGCCTGTGGACCATAAACCATATTCAGGCTCACAAAGCATCACTGGTGTAAAAGATTTATTTATATTACTTCATATAAAAGTGAGAAATGAAGTATGTTTTACAGCCAGCTTTTTGATTTCATGGAAATAGTCTTTGCAGTGTTATTTTAAAGCTGTTGTTATTATTGACCAAAAGTATTAAAGAAAATTAAAAGGTTTTCATGAAATAAAATATAAAGCTTAGATAAAAACTGAAAGCTGAAGCTACAAAATTACTAAACTGAAATTAAAATGAATTAAAATAAAAATATTAAAAGCTCAAAAATATAAAAAATTCAAAATATTACTAAATACTATAATAGTAAACAAATATGTAATATAAAATAAATAAATAATAATGTTTTAAAGGAATATAGTTTCCATAAAATGAAAATGACAGCATTATTTACATTTTTTACATTATTTATTTTTGACCCTTATATTGTCCCAAACTATTGTCTGACTTCAGAAGACCTATGGACAATTCTTATATTACATGTATTTGCATTACTTATATTTTATATTACATTATTATTAGTGTTTTTGCTGGGCAGTCTCAGTCCTCATTTACTTCCTCATCATATTAAAGTGTTGTAGACACTAAAAACACACCTTTTGTGTTTTACAGAAGAAAAATAAAAAGTCATACAGCTTTAAAACATGAGGACAAATAAATAATGACAGATGTTTCATTTTTGGATGAACTATCCCTTTAAGTAATCAGACTGGTGGAATGGCTGGCTTGATTTTAGGGGTTTCTGTGTTTGTTAATTCTGGCTGCCAGTCCTGTGCCTCCTCAACGTTTTAACCATGGTACTTTCTCTGTTATTTATTTGTTTTTCCGCCATGACAATTTATAGTAAGCCCTCTTAGCCTGGCCTCTTTTCTTCCTTCTCCCTCTGTCTGTCCCTTTCCTGGTCCCCGAAGATCTTAAGAAAACATTCCCCCACAATCTTTTCATGTCCTCCTTCTCTCATAAACTGAGACAACCTCCCTTTCTCTAGAACTGCTCTTTTGTCTCTGATTACGAGTATATGAATGCATCTGTGAATTAGTCAACGGTAGATCAGCTAAACCCATTTTCCAAAACAGGGCGAGCGTAAAGGATCTTTTTCTCAGGCTGCATTAAACGGCCTATAAAAACCTTCTCCAACGACTATGAAACTTAATCACTTCACCATGACGGGGAAGGGTTATGATATATTTTACTGCAGCAGTACCTGAGTTAAATGAGTAAATTCATAAGTTGAATTGCAGATTTGTTTTAACTTAGTTTTAAAGCTTAAAGCTTTGTACAGTATAACACCGTGTCCGGACTACACGCGACGCGATGAAAGGTATCATTTCCATGTTAATCAGAGTTTTTATCCTTACCAACCGCGACGGCGACACGCAAAGTTTCTAAAGGTTTCTATTTCTGCGACGTCGCGGCTGGAACAACAACATAGGATACAATCGGTGACAATGACAATCTCAGGTACTGATTATGTGCTTTATTAAAAGTTAAAAGTGTCTAAGGTGAGTTTGAATATCATATCGCGTGACTTTTATAGCCATACTCAAAAAGCAACAACAGATTAACGTTACCTCAGATCTCAAAAATGAATTTAAGCAAACATGCACGTTAAAACGGCAAACTCAGTGCGAACCAAAAAGTATTTTCCAGTGTGTGCTTTTAATAATATTAAAAAGGTTTAATATTAATGAATTAGATTATAAATTCGTCCATTTCGTCCATTCGTCCATGACAACGTCCCGTTGTCATGTGGCGTTTGGTGTGGAGAGTGTTGCCAGGTTTCCACAACAAAACAAAACTAACCCAAAACTAGACCAATCGCGTTTTGAGCGGGGTCCCCTGGTAAAAATCCCGTTGAGGGGGGTAAAATACATGTTTGTTTTTGGCAGGGTTCCCCTGATAAAATACGCATTCCAGGCATAGGCGGACGATGAACCAACTCCAGGGTAAGGCTAGAAAAGCAGCCTAATCGTTAACTACAAATGACATAAACACATCTTTTA
>JAHKKF010517817.1:0-17899 GCA_019740295.1 Labeo calbasu | reverse complement strand
TCTATGGTTTTAACAACAGGTTTAGGAGGAAAGTAAGTTTTAATTTAACTTTTTCAGCTGAGAGATGACAATAGAGGGTTTGCACTTACGTCACGAATTGGTCAGTTACCCGGATACGCGGCCATATTGGCGATACTCAGATGTAAACAACAGCATTGATTACACGGTTAATGTACTACTGAATATGTTGTTCTGCTAATTTTTGCTGTCTTTGCTGTCTATAGAGAAGGATTTTGTAAACAGGGACAGGTGCGATATTTTGACAAACTAAAATTAGGTGGTAAAGATATGTACGAGCATTGTTAATAAAGATATCAGCCTAATATTTCACCTACCTGATCGGAAATGATAAGAACAAACATGAATGTTGTCAAAATTCTTGTCCTGGAAATCCTGGTTCAGTTTGGCCAACCACAAACGCCTTTTGTTCCTCAGACAGTTTTTTGCACTCTTCTCATTGATTTGTTTTAACGTTTGGCCGTCTATAGTTCACCAAATGCTTTTCCTGGTCCGTCCAGTTAGTACAGCCCAAAACATAACAATAACTGGCCCGTTTCAGCAGCAATAATCAACACAATTTGCGAGTTCCGTTCGGTTCAGTGGCATTGTTTACATTTAGTGCCGCCAATATGCCTGATTGATGATGCGTCATGAAAACACGCTATAGTAAATGTTGAGTTTAATGTAAATGCAAATTATTTAGGTTCTGACTTTTTTTTAAACTGAATCAATATGTGAAATTCAACTATCCTTTACATTTTAGGCTTTTAATAAAACTTTTGAAACTAATTACTAATTTGAAACTAAACATGCAAATAGCAAACTGTGCTACAGACTTATCGTTTATCATCTTTGTTCCAACAGTTAATCGCGTGTAATATGTTACGTCAGGATATAGCAGACCACGCGATGACGCAATTGCGTCATGATTTATAAGATCAGTTGAATCTGTATACGATTCTTTGAAACGAACTGTTCAAAGGAACCGAATCTCTGAATTATCTCGGACTTTCCATCATTAGTGTCTCATGCCTCAACATATTACATCAAGAGTCATGTGCTATCGTGTGCGTGCCTGAAGGCTATATTACGTGTCGACACACGTAAAACAACGCTTATAACTGTTATAAGAGTGGCCATATACAAACACTTTGTCTGTAAGTTTATCAAATGAAACCTAGATTTAACACAATTCCATTTACACATGCTTACCTGCGATGTCCCATAGCTGTAGCCGTACTAGTGTTTTGCTGTCCCAGTTAAGGACTTTGAGCGCAAAATCCACTCCTATGGTCGCTCTGTAGTGTTGCGAAAAGAGTTGATGTACGTATCGCTTGATGATGCTCGTCTTTCCCACACCAAGTTCCCCGATTACCAAAACTTTAAACAAATACTCCTTACACTCCGACACGGACCCGCCTGCCATGCTGTCAAATGTCAGTTATGAGAGAGGAAAGTTTTGACAACTTTGAGAAACCACTTCCCCTCTACTCCCTCACACAGTTTGGAGAAGTGCGTCTGGTTCGGAGACAAGAGCAAGGAAAGTATTCAAACAGAAAGCACACGCTCCCTCTCCTCCCACCGGACAACCACCTGATAAGTCACAGGACCCGGAAACATCACGCCTCGATTGGATTGCTTTGCTTTTCACACGCTTGAGCTGTAGGGTCAAAGAAATACAGAACACACACACACACACTCAGACAGACTCATATGCTGCGGTCTGGTGAGTCGTGGAAGTTAAACAAAAGCGTTTCAACAGCGAGACTCGAATGCGAATTGCGCAATATCATATTTGGTGTGATCAACGGCAGACGGAAACGAATAGGAGGATTAAATAAAAACCTGATGTACTATTTAGAGTGCTTACAGTATGAATCGCTTTTATGGTGATGTTGGGTTAGAGAATGATGCTTTTATGAAGTAACAAATTAAAATCTCATTTCAAAGTTATTAAAGATAATAATACCATGACATAATAACCCTAAACTGTTCATAACAGTGTTTAAAAAACTTGTATTTGCAATTCCTAAAAAAAAAAAGATAAAAGTGCATTGACATTCTAAATCCATAAAAGCATCAAGCTCACTCTTAAAGAGAAAAGGTGGTGAAAAACAAAAGACAGAGTTAGATATAAAATATTTATTTTACAGCATGATTTGTCCTGGCAAAAAGAGCATTTTCCTCATTTTTAAGTTTGACCATGTAAACAGGTGATCTGTCAGTTACTTTACATTGAACAAATGATTCCGTTCCAAACAACTTACACTAAAAGACCTAATATTACAATCCATTATAACAATTACAATATGTAAGATATTCAAGAATACTGTTCTTTCGAGAGTTGCATTCTAATAGTCCTGTGAAACTTAAAGCGTTACAGTCGCAAATTCATGTGATAATCCTACGCGAGATTGGCAGTAAATGCTACAAGTTACCACTAGAAGCAACTACTCATAGTTACAGTTTAAAAATGGAACATTTAAAAGTTTGTAAAAGTCGCTGAAAAGTTACTCCAGCGTCAGTGCCACCATATACAGTACGTCCCTTTATCACAAAGAGCAAGTTATAAGACGTCGTTTTTAAAACTTACAAATATCTCACATTCTAATCATAGAAACATATAGCAGAAATACAAAGACACCATCTGTGTGGAAAACAATAGATGGCAGAACAGTATACAAACATTTGCAAAACATTGCTCCCTTTTTCAAGGATGAGTTCACACATGAGACAAAGTAAAGTAAGAAAAACACAGTTTCTTTGATTTACCTTGGCTCCACATTTAGGCTAAAATAGTATTCTATACCTAACATTACAATCAGCGTTCTTGCCTTTGACTCTCTAAGCAAAAGCACTGAAACTTACATGTGGGAGCCACAAGGAAATTGGAAAACACCTTAGCTGGGAAACTGCACGTTTACTCAACCAAGTGAGGTTTATTGTGCACACGTGGTTTCCGTGTGACTTGTGTACAGTTACTGAACTGTCTGAAAGTGGAAACCAGACACACAGCAGCCTTTATGTGTTGGCTTACGCACTTACGTCTCTGTGTCGTCTACAGTGCATCCAAAACCCTCAGTTTTCCATGATTGTTTTTGAGTTAACAATTGTATCTAAACATCTGAATCAGAACCAAGTCCAGCTACATGGTTCGAAAGCGCATAATATCCCAGAAAGTCTGTCCCATCCTTCTAAGAGTGAAATAGTAAAGCAGCAAGCCGGCATTATCACTCCTGGAATGTTGTGATGTCACTTGCCAGCGGATTTCGGGCACAGCGACACAATAATATTTGGCACTCCAACTTTCGGCAGCATTTTGGGAAACGGATGCTGCCAGCACTGCCTCAGAGAAAAATATTCCCAACAGGACGTCCCGTTTGTTCATTTTAAGGTCGTTTCTGCCTTCCGAAACAATTTGACAGAGACTTACGAAGATAAGTAAGCAAGCGAATGATATCCTGCAGTGATCGAATAATAAACAGCGCCGTCCTGAGCGTGTGCTTTTACAGCGTAAAAGAGCTCTGTTTTGGGGCGTAGTTCATATTTTGGGAAAAGTGAGGGTTGTTATCTGAGCCGGGGGATCCGGGAATGGAACCTCCTGACTGAAGCGAGTCCCTGAAGGGGGAAGGTGGAGTGAGGAGAGTCAGCTTACTCTGTGCCAACTCTTCCTCCACACCTTCCTCTTCCTCCTCCTCTTCTTCTTGTGTGGCACTCTCACACAGAAACCCCTGAATGAGGTCGAGAGCTTCCATTTCTGAACCTTCCTCGGGGAACGCCTCCCCTTGCAGGGGAAGAGGCAACTGATTGGCGACGGGGCTCGGCTTGTTGCCCGTGCCGATTACAAATTGGTCGAAATCAGGAACCGTAGAGCTTAGAGTGTCCACAGGCCCCCCTTGAGGACAATCAGTGCTGTGGTCTATTAAATTAGGAGGGGAATAGGAAGGTGGGAGCCCTCCCTCGTGGGTTGTAGGATGTTGGGGACCCCCATCGTGGCCCTCGCTGAGGTTGTAGAGATCCTTGTCGTCGGGATGAGAGCCGTTGGGGGCTGTGTTGAGGCCAGCGTCATATTCAGACTGGGAGGGTTGGGAGGCATTAGTTAGGGGTCGTATGACCGCCGTCTGACTCTGGCCGACTGCTTGCCTCCTCACATGCACAGACAGTCTGTGGAACACACTCGACCCCCTCCCCTGGGGTCTGGCACCTGATTCAGACCATGACACAGACTTTCCATTAGGACTATGAATGAAACAGAGACCCAACGTTATTCCCACGAAGAAACGCCAGAATGCGAGACACAGAGACAGAGAAGAACATCACAGAAAAATGGTCATTATGCATGTCATCATTCATACAAGTCATACAATTATCAGCCATAAAACTCTCATGATCAGGGTTAGCACACGATGCGGAACTCAACACTGTTAATTCATGAAGTCGCTGACAGAGATCCCTCAAACATGCTAATTGCGTATCTCATAATGACCCGCTTACAGAGCATTATGAAAGCCACGATGGCTAATTCTCTGCCATCCTTTCTCTGCGCTGCCCTGCTTAAACTGAACGTCATGCAGTATGAATAAGGGCTTCATGAAATTCCCCTCAGTTTCAGATCAACATGGCATTCGCTGTCCGCTCTTAGTATAATTAAGTTAACCGGACAGAGAGGCCTCAGAGCTGAAAGCTGCATCAGAATCAAGGGGCGTTCACACTGACAGCGCTTTGCAGCGGCAAGGCGACTGGAAGTCATTCGTTTTCAACCAGAGTGGGTAGATTCTGGCGAAGCAATGTGGGCGTGACTGGTGACGCATTAAAATTGAGAAAAGTTTAAGTTTATGCAAATAATCAGCGAGGTGCCGAATAACAACAAATGCGCAGCAACTTGATGCGGTGACATCAAGACTAATAGGAGGGAGCTTTATGCAAAAGTGCGCTGACTTGATGAGGCATCTAGTAACAGGTCAAAGTTGAGAGTAAGTTAAGTTTAAGCTTATGCAAATGCAACAGCTACAAACAGAAATAACATTTATGCAAATGAGCAGTGTTTTAATATGAAATACCAAGTGATCTGTCAAGTTAAGAAAAGTTACATTCATGCAAATGAGCAGTAACTCAATGTGTCAGCTACCAATGGGAGCCAAGTTTATGCAAACATTCACGTTTATGCAAATCAATCAGCAAATACCAATAGGTGTGGAGTTTATGCAGATGTTTACTTTGATTCAAATAAGTAGCGACTTGATGTGGGGATGTGAAAACTGCTACAAAAATTTACATTTACGTAAATAAACACCAAATCACTGTCTCATCAAGTAACATGTCAAAGTTGAGAGTGGATTATGTTATGCTTATGCAAATGAGCAGCAACTCGATGTGGTGACTAGCGTTTATCAATAAAAGGGAAGTTTAGGTTTCTACAAAAAGAGCGTTGACTTGATATGGTGTCTAGTAACACGTCAAAGTTAAAAGTAGATTCAATTCTTCAAATAAGCGGTGACTTGATGCAGTGGCTACCAATAGGAGTGAAGTTTATGCAAATGAGCAGTGATTTAATGTGAAGAATAACAAGTAATCTGTCAAGTTAAGAAAAGTTTAACTTTATGCAAATGAGCAGCGACTTGATGTGGCGAATACCAACGAGAGTGTAAATTGCTACAAATGTTTACATTTATGCAAATAAACATCAACTCATTGTTGCATCAACTAACATGTTAAAGTTGAGATTAGGTTATGTTTATGCAAATGACCAGCAACTTGATGCAGTGACCAGCGATAGGAAGGAAGTTTAGGTTTATGCAAATGAGCATTGACTTGATGAGGTGTCTAGTTACGCATCAGAATTAAGGGCAGTTTAAGTTTATGCAAATGTGCAGTGATTTAATGTGAAAAAAGTGATCTGTGAAGTTAAGAAAAGTTTAAGTTTATGCAAATAAGCACGGACTTAATGTGTCAACTACCAATGGGAGTTAGATTTATGCAAATGCTATGTCTATGCAAATGTGGAGCAAATCAATGTAGTAATCAGCTAATTCCAGTAGGTATTTATGCAGACATTGGTGTAGCGACAAATAAGTAGTGACCTGACATGTCGGGTAACAACGAGAGTGAAAATTGCTACAATGTTTACATTCATGCAAATAAACATCAACTCATTGTCGCATCAAGTAACATGTCAAAGTTGTGATTAGGTTGTTTATGCAAATGAGCAGCTACGAGTCTGATTCATGCATAATTGTTCATCTTGTTCACAATGCACTATGAATAGCTGTAATCTACAAACAAATATTACTTGAAAGTTATCTTAAAGGATTACTTCACTCCTGAATTAAAATTTCCTTAGAATTTACTCACCCCCATGTCATCCAAGATGTTCACATCTTTCTTTCTTGAGTTGAAAGACATTTTTTTGAGGAAAACATTCTATATAGTGGACTTCAATGGGGATCAACATGATTGAAGGTCCAAATGGCACCAAATCATTCCAAATGGTTTCAATGCCACTTCAAAGGGCTCTACACAATCCCACCTGAGGAATAAGGGTCTTATCTAGCGACACAATCTATCATTATCTAAAAAAAAAAAAAAAAAAAAGCCGCAGAGCTAGTGCAAGACAACCTTCAACCCCATTGATCCCCATTGAAGTCCACTATATGAAGAAAAATCCTGGAATGTTTTCCTCAAAAATCCTATTTCTTTTCAAGAAAGAAAGATATGAACATCTTGGATGACACTGGGGTGATTAAATTATCAGGAAATTTTAATTTAGGAATGAACGAATCCTATTGTTATAATGTTTTTAGCAGCCAGATTCCTCATCAAAATCGTATTTTTGCTTGGAATGCATCTCATTTGTGATCAGATTTTCGAAAGCCCACCATCAACGTTGAAGCATCCAGCACTAGGAATGTCAAATAGCACCTTAACATTACAAAACAAAATCGCTATCAGTGTGAACAGGGCATTAGAAGGGGAACTGGATATGGGAGCTACAGCCTCTGCTAAAACTGGGTTAAATTTTTAGTCAGGAGAAGGTTTGACATGGGGGGAGGAGGCACACTGAAAAGTGGGTTAATACTGAGGAGGAAAGAGGGACTAAGTGGATGGGTAGTTTGATGAAAATTAGGTTAAGTTTTGGACGAGGATTCAGCACAGATAGAGGACGACCGGATAGTGTCTGGCTCTAGCGAAACACTACGTACATACTCTTGGTTTGCAGCAGGTAGAAAAACATAGGAGAGACAACTCAAATACACACACATGCTAGAAAGAACACTTTCAGAGCTATCGTTGCAGTCCAACATGTTGGTGTGCTACTGAGAAAGAAATACTATTATTTGATTTCCATACGTTTCATAGCCTGTATGTGCATTTAGCTGATATTTCAAGAAATGTGACTCAAACCTATTATTATCTGTCACTCACTTGGTGCTGACGGTCGCGTTGTTGTTCTTCTTCTTCCTGCGAAACATGTTGAGAATGCTGTTGCTCTGGCAAGGAGCTGCCTTCCCATCGCCCACGTGCATACGGACAACGTCTGAGGTCGTAAAGGCGCTGCGTACGTTGCGCTCGGGCTTGGCGATGATGATGTACATCTTGGGCGTGAACATGCAGCCCAGTGCAACAGTAACACTGAGACTGACAGAGAAGGAGGTGGTGATGATCTTGTAGTTGGAGCCGAAGTAGATGGGCACAAAAGCCAGCCAGATAATGCAGGTGGTGTACATGGTGAATGCAATGTACTTGGCTTCGTTGAAGTTGGCAGGCACGTTGCGGGTCTTGAAGGCGTAGTAGGTGCAGCTCATGATGAGCAGGCCGTTGTAACCCAGTGGAGCCACTACGCCCACGTTACTTGTGTTACAGATGAGGTACACCTCCCTGATGCTGGGGTAGCTCTTCACCGGCTCGGGGGGTTCCAGCACGATCAGCGTAACCTCCACTGCCAGCTGGAGACTAATCAGGATGAAGGCGATAACCACCTGCGCCCAGGCGCTCATGAAGCGGGGCTTGCGTGTGCAGATTTTTTTCTTGCTGCCAGCCAGGATGCGTGCAATGCGGTTGGTTTTGGTTACCAGGGCAGAGTAGCACATGGCGGACGACAAGCCCACTAGAAGGCGCTGCAGGTAGCAGGAGATCACGGTGGGACGTGCGATGAGAGTGAAGGGGCAGATGTAGCCAAGGAAGATACCCGCAAGGATGATGTAGCAAAGCTCACGACTGGAGGACTTCACCACTGGCGTGTCACGGTACTGGATGAAGACGAAGGTGACGAATAGAGTTACCAGGATACCGAGACAGGAGAACACCACTGCGACGATGGACTCCACGCTGCTCCACTCCAGGTATTTGAGCGGGAGAGGCTTGCATTCTGGAATAAAACAAGCAGATAGGAAGTCAACATGGATGCTGGGTTCATACAGATATTGTAAAATAAAATTCCAGGACTTTCAAGGACATTTCAAGCACTACTCCTTTGATTTTACAGGACTTCAATCAGAGATCTCACTTATGGTTTGATGTTTTCTACTGTTTAAGAAAAAAATAAATCAGAAAAAAAGATTTGCGAAACCGCTCCGAAGTCCCAAATTGAATCAAATGATTCGCAATCTGCGCTCCTACGTTCCGTTCTAAAGCAAAAGATTCGCAAACCAACTCCGAAGTTCCGATCTAAATCAAATGATTTGTGATCCACGCATCGAAGTCCCAATCTGAATAATGATTTACAAACCATCAGATCAGGACTCGAAGCACGGAATGATTCAAGAACCTGCTCTGAAGTTATGATCTAAATCAAATGTTTGCAAACCCGCTCTGAAGGTCCTAAACCTAAATCAGATGATTCGCGACACACGATTTGAAGGGCCGTTCTGAATCAAATGAGTTGCAAATTCGAGAGCCGATTGCTTTGTAGTGAATCATGTTCCGACACAATGTTTTTTAAATGGTTTTAAAAATCATTACAAGCAGTGTCGAAATTCGAAAATGAATGGCTCTTTTAATTTGATCTGTTTTTTGCTAGAGAATCGCTTGAAATGAAAAGAGCGCAACTGCGCTCACGGCGACCCGAGTTCGAATCCCGCCTTGAAGTCATAATAAAGGTGTAAAAAGCCCATAAATATAACTTAAAAATGATGATTTGGTTCATCTGTTCCTCTTTTTGCATCTTCAGCCATGTTTACATGACACTGTCAGTACTATAACTGGTTTAGCTTGATAGTTTTATGACTGTTTAAGAAAAAGCAAATCTGAAAAAAAAAGGTTTGCGAAACCGCTTCGAAGTCCTGATCTGAATTAAATGATTCACGATCTGCACTCTTAGGTTCCGTTCTAAAGCAAAAGATTTGTAAATCCACTCCGAAGTTCTGATCTGAATCAAATGATTTGCGATCCACGCTCCGAAGTCCCAATCTGAATAATGATTCACAAACTATCATTTCAGATCAGGACTCGAAGCACAGATCGTGAATCATTCAATTCGCAGGATAATTCAAGAACCCGCTCCAAAGTCCTGACCTAAATCAATTGATTCACAATATGCGATTTGAAGGCCCAATCTGAATCACATGATTCGCGATTCAAGATCCAGTTGGATAGTTTCAATAGTTTTAAGGGTCTGTGGCATTGAAAGGTGTCCAAATCTTTTAAAAAAATCTAGTTTTTTTAAGGCATTCATTTATACAGGATGCATTAATTTGATCAAATGCAACATTAAAGACTTTTACATTGTTATAGAAAAAATATTTCCAATAAATGCTGTTCTTTTTAACTTGTTCACCCAAGAACCCTGGAAAAAATGTACACAGTTTCCACAAAACTATTAATTAGCACAACTATTTTTAACTTTGATAATTCAGCTTTACCATAACAGAACATTTTGAAATAAATGAAAATAGAAAACAGTTATTTTAAACTGTTTTAATGCTTCACATTAATACTGTTTTTTTTTTTTATCAATAAAATTCAGCCTTCAGCATAAGGGATGTCTTTCAAAAGCTTTTTAAAAAAATCTTCCTGACCTCAGACTTTTTAACAGTGGTGTATGAATTTAATTTTTATATATTTAAGAAAAATGAATAGAAGAACGTCACATCATTGACCCTTAAGCTTCATATGCCCTACTTTTGTGTGTATTTCTTTCTATGGATTCTGAACACTCTCATTCTTTATGACAAAGCCTTCTATACATCCTTGAAGGCTTTCTTTCTCTCATTCACTATGACAGAGCTTTTTCTCTATCTCAGATCAGTCTGTCTCTCTGGTAATCAGAATTCCCTGTTGCTGCTCAGGTTCCGTGGTGAAACTGTTGAGCCTGACACACGGCTGCTGGGTACTAATGGGATTCCAACCTCACCGTTATCCAGCTCTGCTCGCTGCTGCAAAGAGCTGTCAAAATAACGCGCGGCTCACAGCCCAGAGGGAGAGAAAGTGTTGGGTGTTGGGTAAGGAGGATGCGAAGGGCATAGAGAGGAGTGATAGGAGAGGAGCCGAAATGAGATATGGGCTGAACAGAATCTAAAGCAATAACGTTGGTGGAATACAGCAAATATAGTTTGAGCCGTTCTCAATGAAATAGTGGTCTAAGTGTTTAAATGAAGAGCTATTTTAGTAATGAAAAGTAAACAAAGTATCTTACCTGCCAGTTCATCATCAGGCCACCAGCCCAGCTCACAAGCTCTGCACGTGAACTCATCCTGAACGTATTCATTATCTTTACACGTAGTGCAGATCCAGCAGCAACTCACTTCACCTTTACGGATCACCTACAATCAGAAAACACCCAGAAATCTTTACATTGATGCCAACTTCACAATTCTATTAATAAGTCCTTTCCCCAAATTTGTCACTACCGAAAAAAAGTAATATATAATTTAATAAGAAGAGTTTAATTGACCTATTAAGATTTGCTTACAGCTACCTTGTAAATATATTTTTGCTGTTTTATTAAAAAGTTTCCAGGAGTACATCAATAACAATTACAATTTTAACAATATGTCAGGTTTGATTTATGAGATTTGCTGTATTTTGAATCCATTTTTTCTTTGTAAAAGGCAAAAAGTTGATCATACAGATTTAAAAGTTAAAGATTCATTAGTTTGAATAAACACTGAAACAAACACTATCATAACATCTTAGTTGATAATTCAATATACTTTATTTTTGACAAAACATCCCATGATTCGGTAGTGACACATTACTGAATTTTAACTCTCATACTGAAAGACTACTGAAATATACTAAAATATTAAAACTTTGCATAACTGTACTAAAATTTTGTGTATTTCCCCCAAATAAAGGATTATGTGTTTCCTTTTGTCACTACTGAAACAATGATGACATGTTTTGGTTATGACTTACGGTAGTGACAGTGAACAGTTATACACACATAAAAACTAAATTTTATGGAATAACACCCAAAAACCCCCCAAAGATGTCACTACTGAAACAATTTTAGATACTTATGAACCTAGCTCGAAAATGGTAATCAGCACATGGTTAGCTAGCACAGTTCTGAACAGTTGTACACATATAAAAACTAAATGTCATGGGAAAACACCCAAAAAAGTGTGCTTAATTGCAGAAAAAAAGGTGTTCGGTAGTGACATTCATTAAAGTTACACATAGATTTTCAGACTTTTGAACACATTTGTCTTAAAATGATGAGATCTATTCACCATGTAGCTATCAGAAAAAGGAACACGTAAATATATATATAGAAAAAAATATATATAAATATATATAAATATATACAAAAATACAAATATGATTTTTTGCAGTGTACAACTAACCAGTTGTGTTAATTGACCAGGTTAAATTGGGAACTGGGAAAGCTGAAATACGCAATTTTGTCAACTGTATAAAGACTATTTTCTAAGACTAATTTCCCATACTATCCTATTGGTCAGTCAAATCGATAAGTCCGCCACTAAGTCACGCAATTGGATGAGGCATTCTTGTTACATTGAGCTGGATGAAGGAAGTCCAGACAAACAGAACAATATCTGACAGCTTAGAAAAGCAACATACTAATAGTTTTACAGATGTCTCTAATTATTCTGTGATATTATAAAGTACTTCAGCTTGAAATAGCTTTCATCTGAAAAATACTATACTATACTACGATTATGCTACATACACACCTTGATCTGTCCCTTGGAGCACGGTTCGCTGCAGACAGATCGGACCATCTCAGTGCGGTTCGTCATGAGTTTGTAATCACTGATGCTTAGAAGACCTTCATGCCACGACCCCACATTAATGTAATCATAGCGGCCCAGCTCCTCCACATACTGTAGATTCATAATATCATACCTTAGAGATGAGAAGAAGAGAGAGAGAGAAGAGTAATGATATGGGTAGATGGAAAAAAAAAAGAGAAAGGAAAAGAGCAGGTCTGCCATAATAAGCAGCTAAGCGCTGCTGAAGCCTCGGGACTAGCAAGAGGCAGAGTTCACACTTTTACCATGTTCACACATCCAAGTCTCTCAACTTCGCATCCTCCACCTGGGATATGAATCCACAACCTCCCGAGTGCTCAGTCCACTCATCCATACTAATGACACTCCCCAGCTTACAGATGAGGCAAAGTGTCACGAGCGCACACATGTACACAAGGCAATGGCGGTCTTGGCAGCGGTGGAGCTGTCATCTTTTGTTCGTGTACAGCCAGGGTGACAGGAGCTGACCGCATCAGGGTATTGGAGTGGAGAGGACTGAAGCATCTCCTTGAGACAGGAAATCTGTTCCACTCCAAGTCCATTACCATCTGATACGCACCTTTTTGCATGTGTTGGCAAGGGTGCCAAATCTAACCTGAGAGGGTGCGTGATCAATTGTTGCCTTAGAGAACAAGTATTCAAAATGGTCAATGCCACACTGACCATTCAGGTACGAGTTGTCAAATTGACATTAAACAGGCTCTGTTTCAAAACCTAGTGAGTTGCCTTGGTACACTCATATCACTCATTGAGGTACTTCATTTGGAAATATTTCTCAATATTTTGATTTTTTATGCACCCTCAGATTTTCAAATAGTTGTATCTCGGCCAAATATTGTCCTATCCTAACAAACCATACATCAATTCAAGCTTATTTATTCAGCTTTCACATGATGTATAAATCTCAATTTAACATTTTTTTTAACCCATTATGACTGGTTTTGTGGTCCAGGGTCACATATGTGAGGGTAAAACTTGGTAGCTCCATAGGCAGATTACAAGGTTTTGAAACAGAACATTAGTACTAGCACATACAAAGTATTCTTGTCATTTACCTCCCAGGTGAGTCTCCATTTACATCAAAGTAGATTTCCTCCCCAGACACGCCAGTAAAGGAGGTCTTGAGTATATAGTCCAGCAGCTTACTGCCGTCAATAGGATCCATTGCCTCGCACAGGCCAACGTAGTCTGGGCACAGCTCCTTATGCATATCATGAAGACCATGAGCCATCGCATAAATCGCATTGATCACGAAGCCCATCTTGCTGTCCTGGACATAGTTGTCTTTCAAGCTCTCATTTCCTGTCAGGATAAGATTTGAAAGCAATGTGAGCAAGACTGAAGTAAGGACTATAGTAGTATTTGTGCCACTCTGCCTCCATCCATCCAAGGTTTGTGTATTTTATATGCGTTTATCTATTGAATTTGTTGGCAATTTAGCAAATACAAAATTTGGATGCTAGTTGAATTAAATTATCCTGAAATCTAAGTAGAGCCAAAGACCCTGTGCTGTCAAAATATAAACCAATATGTTTGCAAATTTATGATTATTATAGAGCGACTAAAGGCAGAATGTCACTTTATCTTGATGTTATATATAATTTTATGCCCGTAATATTAAAATACGGTCACATTTAACACACTGAAGAGACTGAATAAAGGGAAGGAGAGTCCTGCTGGCAGGCTGGCAAACTACATGCTTTCTCTGAATTTCATATCTTAGCACTGGCAAGCCACTGGACAAAAGCCATATTCATAAGCCAGCTGATGGAAAAGCCATTCCAGTGCTACATATACATTCAAGAGAGATCAGAAGCAAAAAATTAAATAATAAATTAATTAAATATAATTATCATTTAAATGCAGTTCCTGGAACTGCACAAGCTGCGCACTGCAAAAAATCATTTTCTTAATCAGCATTTTTGTCTTGTCTTTTAGAAATTAAAACAAAATAAATTGCTCATTTTTAAAACCCCATAAATCTTGTTTCTTGTTTTATGCTTAAATTATTAAAATCTACGATATTTATGCATAAAACAAGAACAAACTTGCCAATAGGATGAGATTTTAATCATTTTAATTTTACATTTAATTTATGCAGTTTTGCTTTTCACTTACACTTTTGTTTTAAAGTCCCCATGAAATCAAAATTTAAGTTTTATGGCTTTTAGTATGAATATGTTAGCCTTAATCTATCTATAAGCTAATGTGCTCCAAATCAATTACAAAATTTGCATTACAAGATATAAGGATTCAAAACTTACACTCTCTAACTTCTTCAGGTTCTCATCAAATTTTCTGTCCAATCAGATGCTGTCAAAAGCCCCTTCTCAACAAATAGACGCTGCAGTCCGCACTGAAATCTGTCATTTGTTCGCAGAGTTAGTATTTTCTATACGGCGAATAGCACATAGTGCACTATAAAGTGCACTATATAGGGGATAGGGAACGATTCAGACAGTGTACACAGTGTACTCCGGTCCGGAGACACGATAGCACGGCGCGGATCGCATGCGTGAAAATAACCACAAAACGTATCAGACTCGTTTGAATTCTACACAGAATGGTATAGCGATATGGATGAGATTGTGGCTGTCATATGCTGTCAAATGCAGCTTTACCAAGCTCAACAGCTCTGGCCCAAACTGTGTAAACACGAAACGCTATTGGCTATTTAAAAAAGGGGGCGGAACTGCTTGATATGTCCCGCCCTGTCTTCCTGTTGCAGTTGAAATGACGTCAGCATGCCAAAGATATGAAGATATTTATACAGGACAAAAGACAAAAATATTGATTCAGAAAATGATTTTTGCAGTGACTAATCAACCAGGTGAACTCTTCACTCTCACACATGCAGACAGTGTGGGTACCGCGTTACGCTGTGATTGTGTCTATTCTTTGCGCATTCACACGGTTTCACACGCACTTTGTGACGGCTTATTCTTCTTGTGCAACAAGCTTCTCTTGTGCTCTCAGTGCCATCAAGCCTACCCTACAAGCAGCACAGAAAAGCTGGACTGATATCTTGTTTTGGCAGCATACTGTCTGACTTTGCTTGACTTTTAGGTTAAATTGAAGTCTTCTAGAGATACAGCTCATCAAAATTTTATGATCGATATCAATCTGATGCCTTTCCAAGCGCATGGTCAGGATGTAGCTATAAAATATGAGAAAAAGAACAGCCTTAGAAAGCTTTGAGATAAATGTTCATGGTGTTTTACAGGATAAGTATATTTTGCAGAGGGGCTACAGCTTTTTATAATTACAGTGGTGAAGCTAGATGATGTTTTTCTGTCACTGTTTCATTTGCCATCTTCACTGTATGCGATACCTCTCTGAACTGCACATCATCTTTATAACTGAGAATAGCTCTGCCAATCAAAGACGCCAAACACAGTCCAACCTATTGTGCTGTCTGTTGCCATAGTGAAGTGCTTCTTCAGTGCAGGTATCATAACATCATAATGTCTCTCATCAACTCTCACTTACCACCATGAGGGTCTTTCAGAAGAGGAGAACAATAACAAACTATAAGCTCTTGTCACTTATTAAAACAGTTAGAAAAACTAACCTACATTACTACACAGATTTAGATATTTAGGCTTTAGTGATCCAATTACATTAAGATTACATTTGCTCTTTGCGTTTGATTATTTTTATGCAAAAATTAGTAAAAATATAAACAGTTGCAGAAGCAGCAAATTTTTTAATCTTAAGCGCTGTCTCAACAATAAAAAACATTATTAGAACAGAAAAAAAGTTAAACTATATTTTTATGTGGACAAGCAAAGAGGACATTCTTAGAATAGCACAAAAGATGAGGGGGCACAACTCCGTTTACCTATATCACCTTTTAAAGCGCCGACCAGAGGATATTAACATGAAAAAAATGGAGGGAAATATACAAAGTTACCATTAATAATTCAATAAAATGTCATCATGCATACAGTATATTCCTAAAAATGTACTAATTCAATCGGACAGACAACAGTTATGCAAAAAAACATACTACCAAACTAACAATATATAAAGAGTTCAGATGCAAAACCAGCTAAAAGCCATCTCGGTCAAAAATGAGATAAGCGACACATTGTATACGCCCATCAAATATTTTTACTTCAAGCTCACTAAATTCCAGCTTCAGCCTAATCAGATGTACCAGTACTTACATAGAAACCTATACAAAGTAGCCAGAAAGAAATGCTAACTTTAAAGAAATATGCCAGATGGATTTGGGGCTTTTGCATCTGAACTCTTCATGTCATAAAAATGATATACTGTACTTCTATTTGCTCTCCTTTATTTTAATATTAAATGTTACGTATAGCTTACATATTCATACTGATATCATTTGAACAGCTTCTGGTTCTTTGTTTACCTGTGCAGATTTTCTGGTAGTTATGGTTCTCCTGAGGATGCCCAGGAATGCGGCATTGGAAGCGGTACTGCCAGAACTCAGCGAACCACGGGTTCCTTGTGTTGGTGTCCAAACGCAGCTTCAGAAAGTAGTCATTAAATGACTGAACTTCTTCTGTTTGCAACTTCATTGTGATCCCACCATCTGCTTCCTGCTCATATCCTTCTACCACCTCATCACGATCTGCCCAGCCATCACTTCAGAAAAAGAAAGAGAACGTAACGTCAGATGATGAAGAATTTGTGTCATAAAGATCCAGCTTCTTTGTATAAACTGTATAAAAGTAGTCTTTCATATTACTGCATACAAATGACATTCACTGAACATTTTAGGATTTTGTAAATGTATGGAACATGTGAACAAATACAAAAAACATTTAATATATAATATTCTACACTTTTACAAACTCAAATGCTGGCATCATTAAAGTAAAAGAAAGACATGACAGACAAGAAAACAGCATGTCTACTAGCTTTTCATCATGTTTCCAAGGCATTTTAAAGGCGTAATGAAAATTATGTCTTTAATTACTCACCCTCATGTCGTTCCGAACCTTAATTCACCTTTGGAACACAAATTAAGATGTTTTTGATGAAATCTGAGAGCTTTCTGGCCATAGGGCTAGGGGATAAATTGATAATTATCATGTGACATATATTTCCTCGATAAACGATAAGAAGAGTTAGATACATGTTCGATACAATGTTTATGTGGCAAAGGCAGAACAAAAGAGCGCTCGTCGTTTGAAGCGCGCCACTTTAACCGTTGGTTGGCGGCACGGCGCGAACTGAGTCTCAGTCACTAAACACTGCTGTGAGATCCAGTGTGAAACGCTTGAATTCAGTGAAGAACACAAATGACTCGGTATAAAGCCAGATGAAACAGCGCTGACAAACAAGAGAACTGTGCGCAACGATATAGTCAGAAGGATTTTTAATCTACAAATCGCCATCGTTTACCATAGATGTACTGTAGTAGCACTAATTGCACAGTGGTATTGTGTCAGAAATGTGGCTTTATTTGTGTCGAATTTTATTATGTTATTAATGTAGACATGTATTAAATGTATTGAAGGAGGAGTATTTTTTGTGATTAGGCTATAGCATTTATGCATTTATACTAAAGGTATTTAGACTACTGTTTTTTTCATACAAATACCTAGGAGCCATAGTACATTTTTACCATGGTATTGAAGTGCTATATTTGTGGTTTGAACAGTTATTATCACAATCTATGGATGATACTATAGAAGAGCAATGGTTAATTAAAG
>JAHKKF010517816.1:2146-29104 GCA_019740295.1 Labeo calbasu | reverse complement strand
TGATGTAGGTGGAAGTACTAACCCAGTGTTTACAAAGTGAACTAAAGTCCACTATATGGAGAAAAATCCTAGAATGTTTTCCTCAAAAAACTTTTTTTTTTTTTTTTTTGGCTGAAGAAAGAAAAATATGAACATCTTGGATGACGTAGTGGTGAGTACATTTTCATGAAATTTTAATTCAGGAGTAAACTAATCCTTAAATAAAGTAAAAGTACACCTTTACTAAACAAGTGTCATTCATGTAGGGCAAGTTAAAAACATGTAGCTTTAGAGCAATACTACCAGTGAAGCATGTGTTAAACCGCTACTGTTGTTTGGGCTTTTTTTTCTTTAGTTAGGAATGTATTTAAGTGGTACATGCTGGTATGAGATGCTGCTCTGAATGCGTGCAGCATTTGCGGTAAACTTTCAGTTGTTTATTTATTCATGCGTCAAGTTCATGTGATAGGACACAGGTTTAAGTAGGCTTGAGAATGATTAGAACTCCACTGGGCCAAAATAGCACTGGAGAGGTAATTACACGGGGCTGGAGAGACCCTACGGTCCCCGGTGATAGAAGACAACAAGAGTAATTCTGAGATCAGATGCATAATGCATTAGAACCTGATGACTGTAAATCATGATGCCTGAGCTTACTTGACTTTTAAACAAACACCTCTGCATTAACACCAGCTTTATGAAAATAAAACAAGTAACTCGGGGTTATGCCATTTTCATTATTTCATTCTTTCACTAAAGAAAATATAAATTATATATAAATTGATACATAAAAAATTGTGAGCCTCTAGTTTAGTTTATTTATAAATTTAAAAATGGCAAGCGCCAACCAAAATGCTGGACAAAAATTAAATGACAGAAAAAATAGTCTATCACTGAGATGTCACATGCAAAGCTGTTACGTAAATATAATTACAGATAATTTGATCAATAATAAACTCAAAGTCAAACGCTTCAACACTGTTCAACTGTTTTCAGACATGATTTTTTCAATCCATGAAAGATAATTGCTCACTTTAGTATAAACCCCACTATACCCAGGCTGGGCGCAACCGTGACCCCATGACACAATACCACCTATAAACCAACTTCTACTTTGTGTATCCAAAAACGCAAAGGGCCCTCCACTGTCCCCCTGGCAGGAGTCTTTTCCTCCGTCAGCAGTCCCAGCACATATCATGTTCTCTGTCACGACTAGTTTCCCTTTATCTGTCACTGTGGAGTCATACTTAGCCTTACATGCCTCAAAATCAGTGACAGGTAAATGTACGTACTGCAGATTTCTGGAAGATAGCGAGGGTTTGTTTAAATTTGACACACCCCATCCAGACACCTTCCCGACGTCATCGGTCTTCAAAACAAACCGCTCTTCCCTCCCAGGCAAACACACAGGCATGACGGCTTTACTAACAGGTACCTTATACTCCAGTTTAATCAGGGCAATGTCATGGTTGAAGTTAAAATTATCGTGATGGTACTGAGGATGAAAGAAGATTTGCTTTGGAACGCCAACTACCGCCTCGTTGTCATTTTGTTTGACTATGCCCATCTTCAGCTGCAGGTCGGAAGTATCTGTGTAGCTTTTCAGAACATGAGCAGCAGTGAGGACCCAGTTGTCGGAAATAAGAGAAGCGCCACCAATAAGTCGTTGGCCCATCCGTACCATGACCTGCCAGGGAATATCGTTCTTTTCTACTTTCTCCCCACCAATCACCTTGGAAAGCTTGATCTCAGGCTGGCCACAAACTGAAACACAGCAGACACCAGATCAGTGTTCTTTTTCTTTTTTTTTGTATTCTCACATATGACATTAAAAATCTAACATAGGAATGACACTGATATAAACAACAAGGAAAAAAATTTGGACCCACCTGTGAAGCTGACAAACCAATGGTTCTCAACTTTCTTTTTTTAAAGTTAGATTTATGGGCTATGGGCTTTTTACACCTTTATTGTGAGAGGACAGTGGAGAGCTGACTGGAAAGTACTTGGAGAAGAGAGGGGAGCAGAATCAGCAAAGGACCTTGAGGCGGGATTCAAACTCGGGACACCGTGAGCACAGCTGCGCTGTATGTCGATGCACTAACCACAAGACTATGGGTGCCAACTTCAACTTTTTTGACAGTTTTCAAAGACTCTATGACTTGCCCCAGTTGTCCATGCTTTACTGGATTTTTTAAAATATTTAGATTTTGGCATAGCTAGAAAAATGCATATTTATTCTAAAAAATACTCATGAAGTTAAGATTTCAATCATTTACATCACTTTTCCAGGCCCAGAAATCACACTTTACAATGAGCCTTTCTCATATATCCTGGTTCTTCACAGACAAAAAAAAATATTTTAATTTATTTAGCTGTTTTATGGTACTTTCAATAATGTCGGCGGATGGCAAGAGAATTCTTGAATAAAGTCATTTTTGTTAGTTATTTTTGTTTTCTTTGCGCACAAAAAGTATTCTTGTAGCTTCGTTAAATAATGGTTGAACCACTGATGTCACATGGACTACTTTAATAATGTCCTTACTACCTTTTTGGGGTCTGGGAATATTTCAGTTACATGCTCTCTATGTAGGGTCAGAAAGCTCTCAGATTTCATCAAAAAATATCTTAATTTGTGTTTCGAAGATGAACGAAGGTCTTACTGGTTTGGAACGGCATGAGGGTGAGTAATTAATTACAGGATTTTCATTTTTGGGTGAAGTAACCCTTGAAGATTATGAAAAACAATCAATTGTCTCCATAATTTTGATGGTCGTGTATAATAAAACATGGTAGTGAATGAATAAAATTGATAAACCATATCAGCATTAAACTCACTGGGTGAACATATCTGGTGTATTTTCCGACCCAGGGCATCTCTCCAGTAGCCGTCATGTGCACAGGTATAGACCCCTAATTTCAGAGAGAAAGAAATTATGGCTAAACCTCCAGTGATGATTCATCTGTAGTACAATGTGTTGCCATCCAAATACTGTACTATACTGTGACATTTGCCCCTTACCATTAGTTCCAGCCTTCATTGTGTAGAATTCATCGCACGAATACTTAACCACAGATTTATATGTGGTCGTGGTGAATTTCACACTTGCATTACACACTTGTTCAGGATCTCCACAATCAACAACTGCAAATGAGGGACATTTAATTATTGACACAGTTTATACACACTAAGAATGACAATGTTGGCAAATCCTAAGCGTAAGTTAAATGTCTGGTTCTGAAAATCTGTTTACTGTCAATCACTATTACTTTCCTTCTGAGTTGAATCTATTTAAAAAAAAAAAAAAGTTTTTTGGTCTGTAAATTATCACATTTTAAAGGGGTCCTATTATGCTCTTTGTCAAAGTCTTGATTTTGTTTTGGGGGTGTACTAGAACATGCTCTAATGCTTGGTGGTTCGAAAAACGCATTATTTTTCACATAATTTACATTACTACAATACATTTCTCCCAGCCTGGCACAAATAGCTCGATTAGTTCCGGGTTTAATGAAGGCCAGCCTTCCAAAAAAGGAAATGTGTTATGATTGGTTAGCTGTTCCAGTGTGTTGCGATTAGCGAACAGCTTAGACAGTGTTTCAGTACTGCTACGCCCCTTGTCAAAGCAGTTAGCACAAACTAGATTAATAGTGAATCTTACATTTTAAATATGGATATTTTTCTTACAAAAACGCATCGATTCGCTACAGGAGACCTACGGGAGCCATGTGAGGCACTTTTTATTATGGATGGATGCACTTTATTAGACTTTATTAGACTCTGATTGCATTCATCTGAAAGAAGGAGGTCATATACACCTAGGATGCATGGAGGGTGAGTAAATAATACGCTACAGTAGTTCCATCCTCAGCCTGCGAGATCGCAGATACATGATATTACCGTGCTTATTTAATTATTTTACATACGTTTCATTGCCCGAAACCATCTCCAGCATAAGGCTAAAAGCAGCCTAACATTATCCAAAAACATCATCACTGATTAGCCTAGCCTATTCTAGTGCAAATTTATGCATTGTAAAAAACACGCGTGTTATAAGTGAAGCTATCTACACTGTATGATGAATAAATCTCTTACCACACACTGCACACGTCTGTGGCGCGTTACTGCTCTGAAGCGGCCACTCTAGTCAATACTTGTGTTTATACCTGACGAGCTGCGGCTCATTGAAGCAGCTTTCCGTGCTGCATCGCTAAAGTTTGGCTAATCCCCCACCTCATTTTTTATGTCCAAAGATACACACCACACACTGACTAAAATTCAAAAAGTGAAAAAGCATAATAGCAACCCTTTAACACTTTTAACCTTGTACACCAAAAGATTTCGGTGGTCAAATCTCAATGTTTTTTAATGTTGATCGTTGTGTTGAAAATGTTCAGTTGGTTTAACTAAAAGACATTTAGTTCACATGACTTAATTAAGCCAACTGAGAATTTGCAATACGGCAAGTCGACAAAATTTTGAAGTTCGACCTCTAAAATATATCAAAAGTTTACTTTTAGTCCTATACCGATGGAAGCCCATTTCCGCCATTGAATAAAAATTTAAAAAAAAAGGTGACTTTTTATCTCAAAATTCTGAACTTTTTCTCGCACTTGCAAGTTTACATCTCACAATTTTGACCTTTTTCTTAGAATTGCATGACACAAACTCACAATTCTGTGAAAGACAGAATTACGAGATATAAACTTGCAATTGCAAGTTATAGTCAGAAGTGCGATAATTCTGACTTTTTTCTTGCATTTTTTAGTTTGTTTCTCACAATTATGACGTTTCTCGCAATTGTTGCGTTTATATCTCGCATTTCCGACTTTTTTCTCAGAATTGCGTAATATAAACTCACAGTTTTGAGAAATAAAGTCAGCATTGCAATATAAAAACTCCCAATGATGACATTTTTTCTCGCAATTGTGAGTTTATATCTCGCAATTCTGACTTTTTTCTCAGAACTGCGTGATAAAAACTCACAGTTGCGAGAAAAAATGTCCTAATTGGAAGTTTTTATATTCAGCATTAAATTTATTAAAGTCAGCATTACACGATAAAAACTCCCAATTCTGACTTTTTTCGCATTTTTGAGTTTGTATCTTCACAATTCAGACGTTTTGTCTTGCAATTCTGACTTTTTTCTTAGAATTGTGAGATATAAACTCACAAATGCAAGTTATAATTTTGAGGGGAAAAGACAGATATCTTCTTAGAATTGTGAGTTTATATCTCAGTTCTGACAATATATCGCAATTGCGTGTTATAAAGTCAGAATTCAAGATATAAAGTCACAATTTTGAGAATAAAAATATTTAGAATAGTAAGTTTGTCCCAATTTTGTGAAATTGCGAGATGTAAATTTGCAATTGCAAGAAAAAAGTCAAGAATTGAGAGAAAAAGTAACAATTACCTTTTTGAATTTTTTATTCAGTGGCGAGAACGGGCCTCCATATATACCTGTTGTTTTTGCATACTCCTGTATTTGTATCAATATTTAATCATTGTTTAAACACCCTTTTTCCCTGTTAAATAAATAATTAAATAAAAAGTTAGTTTCCTATTAAAAGTGTTGAAATGTATTTAGAATAAAATAAATTTACTTGACAAACAAGTAATCCACACCTCAAAAAAAAAAAAAATCTTAAAAAAGTATTCTGAAGTAAGCTTTACTTTGGCATAATCATTCATTGTACCAAGTGCATTTATTGTTATTGTTTTGTTTTTTGTTTTTTTTATGAAAAACTGCAAATCCTACATGTATTAAAAACATGATTTTTGTTATTAGTGTCGTCACTATTTCATCAGAATTATTTTCTGAGTTTGCAGTAAGAATTTCACTCACTTCAGCTTGAAATAACACCAGGTTTTAAAACGTACCTCCTCTTTGGTACGCAAGTAAACCTCCATTGACGATTATACACGCTTCATGCTTATCTGGGATTCTTAAACAACTTACTGGTGCAGCGAGGCATCGGCCCATTCCAAAATCCACCCTTCAGGCATGTGGCTTGATAAACGGGCAAAGTGTCCTCCCCCTAAAGACGCAAAAAGTCACTTTTAAGTCCATAAATAGCATACCAAGCCCCTTTCTTAATACTTAGAGAAAGTAAAAGGTTACCAGAGTTAATTCATAGCCCTGATCACACAAGACATTGAAAGTGTCCGTCATGATGTACTGAGACTGCTGGGGCTGAATACGTCCATGTTGAGGAGCCACAGGGTTTGGGCACGGCTGCGCTATGAAAGCAGGGAAACAGTGAGCACTGGTAATGAAAACACACATGCTAGAAAACAGGCCGTTAACTTTATGCATCATGTGATTCCTAAAGCATCACGTACTAAATGTCTTTTCCGACAGGCATCAGATCTGAATACAGAAAAATGTGTCACGTTTTTTTCTTAGTTTTTACTTATATAATGGAACAGAAATGGTGTTGTAAACTACCTGTGCTGGTATACTTGATCTTCCAGCCTTTGTTTTTCCCCGAGTGGTCTGAGCGGAAGGTCACGCGCACTTTATGTGTCCCCGTCTCTATTTTTCTTGGTGGGGTCTTGCCGCAAAATGGGCCGTATTCCCTTCCACCTGCGCTGATCTTAAACAAAACAGTTTGAATTGTCAGTGTATACAAATGGCAACAGATAAACAAGTCTCTTGGGAGGTGGGAGGGTGAGGAGAAATAATAGACGGTTGTGGAGGGCATGAGAGAGCATACATTATGTATTCAACAGCCTTCAGGTCAGTGATTAGTAGAGTAGTTTGACGCTTAACACCAGTGCTGAGAAGACCAAAAGGCAGTGAAGTGGGAAAAAAAGCCGAACTGAAAGACCGAAGCTATAACAAGCTGTTAAACGCCATAAAATGGGATTGGATTTAGTCATTAAAATCAAATGAGCTTTGATGCAGAGTATAAAAATCAGTGCTGAAAGTAAACACTCTTAAACACTTATCATGCTTATTTTCATGGAGAGCCAATCTTATGTGTGTAAACCACTTTAAAATCAATCTTTCTTAACACCCAACAAGGACACTAGAAGGCATATTATATCTCTCTTCAAACAGAACTTGCACTATAAACAATCTTCCTGAAGCTATAGTATATAGCTTAGTATAGTGCAACAATATATGACTGTTTGTGGGGATTCTGTAAACCATATAAAATATTGTGTGTATATATATATATATATACACACTTACACACCTTTTTGTGCAGTTTGCTAGAAATCGAAAATGAAAAAATCAAGGAAAACATCACAGGTTAACCAGCATTTCTGACAACTCAAAAATTACATGCAACATAATATAGGGATAGTTCACCCAAAAATGTTCACCTAAATGTCTTTCCAAACATGTTTGACTTGTTCTTCCATGCTACATAAAAGAAGATATTTTGGGGGGAAAACAAAATAAAAAAAGATGAAATAACTAATAAGACAAAAAATAATAAAATATAAAATAAATAAAATAAAATAAAACAATATATGACTGTGGTGATTCTGTAAACCATATAAAATATTGTATTATTTTAATAGTTTCTTATTATTTATTGCACATTAATGAATTAATTGTCTTGTTGTTCTTTTAATTTGTAGGTAATTTGCACTTTAATCACTATGAAAAAATCAATTAAAAATAGCAAATCTTCAACATTAATACTTCTCACACATAACAAAAAGCGCATGAAAACATATGATTGTGTATATAATTCCTATAAATATTTCTGTACATTTTTACAGATGTTTAAATGTTTTAAACAAGCAACATCAAGATCCTGGGTTCGATTCCTAGCAAACTAAACACACACAAAAACTATAATTTTTTGGTACATTTTAGAAATTTTGCACACACATTCCACAACACATCAGAGTTTTGTTCATGACCCTTGAAAAAACTCAAGAAAAACATCACAGGTTAACCAGCATTTCTGACAAACATATTTGTCAAATTGGCCTACAACATCAAATAGGCATAGTTCACCCAAATTCTGTCAATCATGTCTTTCGAAACATGTTTGACTTACTTTCTTCCATGCTACATAAAAGAAGATATTTTTGGGGGGTAAAATAAAAAATAAAATAAATTAAATTAAATTAAATACTGTTTTGCTTCTTTAGTTGACACAATGAAGATGAATGGGGTTAAGTGTTGTTTTAGACTCTAATGACTGAAACAATTTCCAAAATATCTTTTTGTGTGTTATGCAGAAAAAAGAAAGTCATTTGGGTTTTTAAGTAATGACAGAACTATCATTTTGGGTGAACTGTTCTATATGTGAAGTGTGTCTGTCATAAAGCTTGGCTTTTCTCTATTTTATCAGACAGAGGTATAGAGAGGTCCCAAAGGACCCACAAGGACCCCATTAAAGTGACTCACACATGTGTACACACACACACATACTATTATGGCTGTTGTTCTAGGTTTGAACTACCATCCTAGCTAGAGTGCTGTCAGTGCTTACTGATTGTGAAATAACCAACCTTGAGGATGTCATAAGGGCAGGGGATTTCAGGATGAGTCTCCACATCAAATATGTCCTGGAAGTTGAGGGTCACTTGGAAGCCTTCCATCAAACTGATAGTGTAATCACACTGGCTCATCTTGGGGTAAACACCTGGGTACTCTGGACTGCTCAGTTCTCCTGACCTCCCCCGAAACACCTGCCCACTACACTCAGCTACAGTGGAAAAAATGCATTTTCACACCCACTGGGAATTGTCAAAAGCACACACACATACATTTAGCAGACAACTATCCATGCTACATTTAACACTGCGGGCCGCAGGAAATTGCAACATTGATTTGGTACGCTCAGGAGTAAATAAACCTTTCCACCTGTAAAATGGGCAGAGAAAGGGCTTTCGGTCACTATTTTTTCTTTTAGAGTGACATGTATAGAGAGTTAAAAAGAGTTAATGTTTGACAATTAGATACTTTAGCAAATACAAACATTTTACAGCTAGAAACAGTCATAGCAGTACAATTTTCAAGTAGTAAATTTGCTATTATTTTTGCATTTATGCTATTGACATGGATGGGTGATGTGTAAAAAGACATAACACATTAAATGGACATCTTTACTCAAACCTTAACTTTAGATGTAAGGATCACAGGAGGCCTCAGATGATTGCGGTTTACATTCACTGCATGCTATTACCAACTTTTTTTCATTTATGATTTAAAAAATCAATTGGTAAATATTGAAATTTCAAATAGAATAACAAGATATAAAGCTGAAGTCAAAAGTTTACATACAGCTTGCAGAATCTGCAAAATGTTAATATTTTGTACCAAAATAACAGGGATCCTGCAAAATGCATGTTGTTGTTTATTTAATACTGACCTGAATAAGATGTTTTACATAAAATATGTTGACATATAGTCCACAAGAGTAAAATAGTAGTTGAAAATACAAAAAAGGACCCTGTTCAAAAGTTTACATGAAGTTAAACTGCCTGCTGTTCTTCAGAAAAATCCTTCAGGTCCCACAAATTTATTGGTTTTTCAGCATTTTTGTGTATTTGAATTCAGCAATGACTATATGATTTTGAGATCCATCTTTTCGCACTGAGGACAACTGAGGGATTCATATGCAACTATTACACACGGTTCAAACGTTCACTGATGCTCTAGAAAGAAACACAATGCATTAAGAGCTGAGGGGTGAAAACTTTTTGAATTTGAAGATCAGGGTAAATTGAACTTATTTTGTCTTCTGGGGAGTGTAAGTGCATGTGAATTCCTCGGTTGTCCTCAGATGGATGTCAAAAACATACACGATGAATCAAGTGTATGTAAACTTTTCGAACACGGTATTTTTTTTTTATTAATTCAACTATTATTTTTTCTTGTGGACTATATGTAAATGTCTTTTATTTTAAATATCTTACTCAGGTCAGTACAAAATAAAAAATAACATGCATTTTGTATTATCATTTTGCAAATTCTGCAATTTATTCTGCATGTAAATTTTTGACTTCAACTGCATGTTTAATCATGCCTGTTCATTATTTAAGCACAGCACTTCAATAAATAAATGAATAGTTCACCCCAAAATGAAAATGCCATCATCAACATCAAGTTGCTGCAAACCCATCTGACTGACGTCCTTTCATGTAACACAAAATAAGAAATTTTGAAAACTTTCTTGTTTGCTTTTTTCATTTTATATATTCATTTTTGTATTTAAATGTTTGGCAGACACTTTTATCCAAAGCAACTTACACTGGATTCAAGATACATGTTTAATTAGTTCTTGTTTTCCCTGGGAATCAAACCCATGATCTTGATGTTGTTAGCACAATGCTCTACTGTTTGAGCTACAGTAAGGCTTTAAAGAATGCAAAAGTACAGTAAAAGTTTCAAAATAATACTTTATTATAATAAAAACATTTACTATAACACTAATATTCACAGAAACTCTTTTGGTACACCTAGGCAAATTCTTAAAAGTAGTAGATTCAGGTTGATTCAGGAACAAATCAATCTTTTGAGTTAAATCTTTTAAATGAATCAGCTGATTCAGTCTGAATGATTCACTCAAGAATTGGCTCACTGACTCAGTGATCCAGTAGTAGCAGTTCTCGAGTGAACAGCTTTCTGTATGGGAAGATTTTTTGAATAAAGACTTATATTTCTCACACAAAGCTATCAAATGGCTTTAGAAGACTTTGAATAATAAAAATCATATAAATCATATATGTCATATAAATCACATTAAGATGACATTTATCCTTTTTGCGTTCCAGCAAAAAGAGAAGTCATACAGGTTTGAAACACTGAGGTTGAGTAAATGATGATAGAATTTTTATTTTTTGCCAAACTATTAATTTAATAAATGAACCCGCAAAAGTGCAGATGCTCCAAATAATTGCTATAAATGGGGAATTTCAGCTGAGTAGGGCAAAGGTCTACTAATTCATATGATTAAATGATTCAGACACAAGTCATTGTTTCTGTCTTCCCTTCTGCGCAATATGATGTGATGTCTCTATCTTCCCCATTAGCAAAGAAAAACAATTAAGAGGCATGTCTAGGCTGGTAATTGTGATTAATTACCCACCATTAGCACAGTATACAGCTCGTAACAGGTATCAATTTTCAACTGATCCCTATAATACCGTTCCCTCAGGAACCAGTGGTAATTAACCTGGACTCGCTTAGAGTGGCAGAGATCAACTGCTTTATACAGGCAGACTAGCGAGACGCTGCCCACTGTATCATCATCAGTCTGTTACTGAAGCACGCTTCTGGCTAAAGCCAGTTAGCACTGTCCAGAATCGCAGTAAACATTAGCTCTTTAAATGAGAGGAGGTTTGGGGACTAATCCATTTGTGCCAAAAGTTGTCACAACCTGAGGGGAAGTCGTAAATATAAATTTGTCTATTCGAAACCCTCGCTTACACTGAAAAATGCCATGCAGTCAGTTGCGGCTTCCCTATCAATGATATGACAAACCCCTATTTGGTGACTCTATTTCCTGCTCGATTATAGGCTATGCTAGCTCAATCAAGAGCTGTTGACAGGGCTGATAGATAGTGTGTGGTGAGCCGTGGCTGCCCAGCCTGCTGCTGTGACCGCTGTTTCAATAGGTCTGTGCTGTACAAGAGGAGCACACTGGAGCATAAATCAGTATTAAGTTGTATGACAATATTTCCTTTAAATATTGGGATTTGTACAGAACTTACACAGCTAGAAGCTTTCTTAAGAACAAATATGCCTACATATCAATGATAATGCTAAAAGTACTATAATAAATTCAAATAAAAAGTGATTATAATAATGTATTATAATTTTATAGTGCACTCTCAGCACTGGGTGAAATATGAACAAACCTAAATATCTCAAAAATGAGTTGTCTTGACCCAGTCGTTAATTGGTTTAAATGTTTAACTCAACCTTTTGGGTAGTTTTATTTAACTCAACTATATTTCTTGCTTAAAATGAACTCCAAATAGGTTGGAAATGAACATTTATTAATATGTACAAAAATGAACGTTTATTAATACGTTGAATAAGTAATAATTAAATAATTAACATTTTCAATGTTACATTTTTCATTCACCTTTTGAATATTGCTTTTGCCTCTAGTAATTATGTGTCTGATTTTTAATTTACAACCATGGGTTCATTTTGTGCCAGCCATATAGTAATTTTTAGTTAAATAAAACTTTTTAAACATTAAAAACATTGTTTTTAAAACATTGTTTTTAATTTTTCAAAGCCCAAGGTCACTTTACAAAGATTATGCTTACCCAAACTTAAAACTCATTTACTCATTCTTATGTTTTTCTAAACCTTTCTGATTTTCTTTCTTTCCTTTTTTGTATTGTATGCACACAGGCAAAGTCACAAGTTTGGAACAACATGAGGGTGATTAAATGATGACAGAATTGTTATTTTTGGGTGAACTATCCTTTTAAGAGAGCTTTTAGTTGCACAATCAAGGAGTTTTTATGAATCAATTAAACCAATAATGGACTTCACTTTGGGCTGCACAATCACTTTGGCGTTTAGCCACCACAGTTTCCAAAACAACACAAGTGTTTGGAAATTTGAGAAAATTAACACAAAATTGAATCTTTTTTTTTTTTTAATTAGGCATTTTTTCGCGTTTATTTGGATAGGATAGTGTAGTTGGACAGGGAGAAGGGGATGGGATCGGGAAAGGTCAACAAGTCGGGATTCGAACTCGGGTCGCCCGCAGCATAATGGCGCTATACGTCGACACGCTAACCACGAGGCTATTGGCGCGGACACAAAATTGACAAAATCAACACTAACAGTGTTTAAAGCTTCTGGAACTCATTACTTAAATCTTATGGTTTAATATAAGATACTATATATAATATACTATAATGTAATTATTTGTGATAGACAGCTATTAGAAATATGCTACCTCCATGTCAGTATACAATAGTGAAAGCTTGCGTAGCACTGAGATTTTAGCACGAATACATAGGTAGACATTGTGCACAGACTCTGTCTAAAAATAATGTTTAATTAAACAGAAAACAATAAGCAACCTCTACTGTGTCTCAGTGCTTTACATGCTATTTATAGTGCATATATTGTATCTAACTTTGGTGTGAAAATGTACACAACATCGTATATAATATCATATAATGTCCCATACATTTCATAATCAATAAGCAGAAAAACTACAGGCCAGGGGTTTCATCTGTTCTGGTATCCGGTATCTTACCAGGGCAGTGTCTTTTATCATCGTGGAGTTGGTATCCCAATTTGCAAGTGCAGTAAAAGCCCCCCACATAATTATGGCAATTATGGTCACACACAGGCTCTCCATCCACAGTGCTCAAGCACTCATCAATGTCTGTAAAGAGTAAAAAGAGGCTGTTTAGCAACAGTTCTCACCTGTATGGATCTGGACTTCCACTACGATCAACACATGTATGATAAAATGGTGTGTATATACTATATATTTTTATACAACGGTTCTTTCTGGTCCTAGTGATATCAGAACTCCAACCATTTCACCGTCTGTATCACTCCGCTTACAGGATTTCTCAGAGTGAGTGTCATGGTGGATGCCCAAATCCACTATTATTTTATAAATAATAGTAATTTTATACAAGAATGTACTTGTTTAGACTTCAAATATGCAGTCTATTTGAAAATTTGCTTCAATTTTTTCAGAGATGTGAGTTTTAGGGTGCCAGCGGCTGTTCAATGCTCATGAACCCGTCGAGAGCACCTCACCTCACCTCACCTTCCGCCATTAAACAGTGACAAGAGACTGTTTTTATGAGTCAGTCACCAAGACTTTTATATTGAAAAAGACTGAAACGTTGTAAATAAGGAAGTTATTTTTACTTTCAACAACACTTGAGCAGCGCTGTCATCAGAAATCACCCTTAACAGATGAAAGGATAGTACGACAAAGATATCGCTTTCCTCAGCGGACATTCAAACTAATGTTTTTTTTTGTGACTATGAGATTGAGCTGAAGAATGAATGCTGTATCAGATGCAAGTAATCTCTCTCTCATAATATTACACTCTACATAATACAGTGAGGTTTTAATCCAGTAGTACAATCAGCTTTGAATGAAGCAACTCAACATTCCTTCGTTACTAGTTCTAAAGTGACGTTTTCGAACTAGTACCGGGCTTGGCTGTTAAACTGTCAACTTTGGATTTAAATCAATAGCGGAAGGAAGTAGTTCTGCACAAAAGAGGGTTTTTAAAGACACTCCCTTGTTACTTATGTATTTACACACTCTTGTCGTCAAACTGTTTTATAAATGCAATATCACACTCGTAGCAGTGTGATATGGCTGTATATCGGCTCGCTGCGATAATTTATTTTTTATCTAGTTTAATCCTTAGCCTTTGCAGCAAGAGGTGACACCAAAAGAGAGGAACAATCATGCCATGAGAGAAACAGTCATGCTGTAAATTCATTGTTTCCATCACCTTCGGCGGAAAAAAATGCCTGGAAGCCTGTGAATCGGTCCTCATTGGAGTAATCTGATCTGAAGAGCACGGACATGGTGTTGGCGGCAGAATAGACTACAGTGTTTTTGGGCGCATCACCGTAGTTTTTCTCTGTCTCACCACAGAACCGGACAGTGTCATTTGCTTCTGTGAACACCTGGAACGTTTCAGCAAGTAATACTATTATAAGCACACATGGGGATCCTGTATTTCACATAACAAGCTTAGTTAGCATGCTAGGAGCTTCATTAGAAACTATGCAGCAGTCAAATCGTGCATTTAATTTCATGATAGAGAAGTTTAATCTGTATTCTGATAAAATCATAAATAAATAATTATTTATTTTGTTATCATACTATAAGGAACTAACAGGCAGTATGAATATAATAGAAGCTTGTTTGTACTGAATGCAGATTCACATATGATTTCACTGAATTAATATCCTGAAATGTGAAGCTTAATCTAGAACCGTAACTCATGCACTTTGATGTGCACATATATTCCCCCATAAAATGACCCCACATTTAAAGTTCTGTTAAAGACATGGATCTAACCTGAACGTAGTCATATTCGCAACGATGAGAAGGCTCCAGGCTAAAATATGTGAAGTACAGCCGTAATCTGTGTCCCTCTGGTCCTGTGATATTCCACACCATACGCTGGTTGTTAGGATAGACATTTGGGAAGTTTGGTGAGGTGAAGCTCCCAAATAGTCCTGTCAGCTGTAAGCCAAGTGCTAATGGAAGCAGGGTGACGAATGCCAGAGACACACTAAAACAGCTGCAAAACAAAAAAAGTTTATTACTGATAACGTATTGAAGCTTTCTTAACACATTAAACCGAAACATGGGGGGAACTGTTCCCACTCCACGGTGAACACATACCCGTTCATCATTCCAGAACACCATAAACCTCAGTTCATCTCACAAAAAATGTCCTAATCACCTTTGCAGAACTCTAATGTCCTCTAGGTTAATGAACTAGCTGAATAAATGGCTCTGTGTAAACACACCACTGAACATCAACAGTACTTTTGGTTTTCATCACTGTCTGTCAAATGTCAGTATCAGCTATTGAATTCAAGACATGCTGTATCGGTACAGAAGTTAACCTTTGTTGTCACGCTTGACATCTCCTTTATTCTCCTTAAATAATAGATGTTGTCATTGTTTCTTTTCTGTACAACACAAACAAAGAAGGAATCACATTCAGACCAAGAAATTTAAATATTTGATTAATAATGGCTTTTATGTTGACTATAAAATTCAGGTTTAACTGACAGCAAATGAACTCTTGTTTTTGCAATGTGTCCTTCTGACCAGTCGTCAATAATTGATTTCTGTGTGTGTGTGTGTCTGTGTACATGCAGATACAACTTTGGTTTGTAGAAAAAAGAAAAAGAAAAACACGGGGGAAAATGTATAAAATTTTCTTAATAGCTTCCGAAAGTTTTCAAAAGTTTATGTTTATTTAAATATACAGAGGGGTCCAAATTATACCACTTAAAAAAATAAACTTGAAAAATATTTTTCAAAATTAAAAAAAAAAGACAAAGATTTTAAAATTTGTATGGAAGCCCATTTCCACCACTGAATAAAATTTTTAAAAAGCTTATTGCAACTTCTCACAATTTCTAAGACTTTTTTCTAAGAATTGTGTGATATAAACTTGCAATTGCTAGTTTTAAAGACAGAATTGCGTGACATAAACTCACAATTCTGACTTTTTTCTCAGAATTGCGTGATATAATCTCAATTGCATGGAATTAAGTCAGAATTGCAAGATAAAACCATGCAATTCTGACTTTTTTTCTCAGAATCGTGTGACCAAAACTCGCAATTGTGAGAAATAAAGTCAGAATTGTGAGATAAAAATTCGTAATTGTGTTACGAGCTTCTATCTCGGAATTCTGACTTTTTCTCAGGATTGCGAGTTTATGTCTCACAATTCTAACTTTCTAACTTGCAAATGCAAGTTTATATTATGCAATTCTGAGAAAAAAAGTCAGATTTGCGAGTTTATATCTCGCAATTCTGACTTTAGAACTCACATTTGCAAGTTTATATCACACAGTTCTGATTAATTTCTCAGACCTGCAAGTTTTTATCTCACAGTTCTGAGAAAAAGTAAGAATTGCAAATCTGTATTATGCAATTCTGAGAAAAAAAGGCAGAACTGTAAGATGTAAACTCGCAATTGTCCGAAAAAAAGACCGAATTGTGAGATAAAAAGTCGCAATTACCTTTTTTATTTTGTATTCAATGGCAGAGATGGGCTTTCATAAAGTTGTTAAACAAAGGTAAAATCTTCTAAAACTGATTTTAATTCAAGTTTTCACTCAAATTACTATGCTAGTAGTATAATTTTATTTTATATATTAACTAGAAATTTGCACAATAGAATTTTCACTCTAGTGATTTCAGACCCCACTGTATATTTTGGATATTGATATTGATAAACATTTATCAACACAGAGAATCATTGTAATATTACAAACTTACAGTAACAAGCATCCACAATCCAGTAACACTGGGATGATAGGATATGCATATTAAAAAGGACAGAAATAATGGCATAGACACCAAAAAAAAGGCACCAAAATGGACCAAAACAATATTATAAAATGACTTTTCCAACACCAATTGTTAATCACTTTTGGCTGTGCTGTGATAATGACTAAAAGACATAACACTGCAAATATGAAAGGCAAAAGTAGAACAGTCACACTAATATGAAAAAAAGTATTTACAGCCCTATGACATTTTCAGACATATGAACTGCTATGTGCCACGGGCAGATGTTTATGATGAAAAAACAACAGGTGACACTGAAAGCCTGTTGCTGTCGTATGTGCCAATTACCCTGAGAGCAGAATTAATTCGAAATGCCTTTGTAATGCTACAGTCCCTTTCATTTAAACCTTTTGGCACAGAATGAGATGGTTATTTAATGATTTAAAAATGAGTGAGAAAAGAGAGAGAGAAAGAGAAAGTGGGTGAGCAAGAGAGAGAGAGACAGAATGCATAAAGCAACAAATGTTCCATAAGCAAGCTTTTAATAGACCCCTCATTTCCAATACACTACGCTGGTAATGCTTGATGTATGAGGAGATTACAATAATTATCCTCATAAATGACAATGGTAATTTCCAGCTGCACATACCCATGCTGATTGTGGCTGCCAGGTGTAATGCACTGACCTCTGTCATCATGCCTGCTCGAGAGGTCACAGGTTGTTGGGACACAGCTGAAGTGATTCTTAACGAAGAAACAATCATTCACACTGGTTTATCCAACTCCCTTGAGTACTCTGACTGGAAATCTGCATGTTTTGGGGAAAAAGAGATTTAGGACTTTTTAATGCAAATTGAAAAAAATTAAGAGCAATTTTTGGCTTTTGCAAAAGAACCATAATTTGGACAAACAAGCTCTAAATTGGACTAAATTGATTTGATGCAAGAATTAAAAGAGTTAAAATGTAAGAAAAAGCTTTTAAAGCTGTATTTAAGACGTTTTTGATACTTTTTAAGAACCCCCAGAAAAAGAAAAAAAAAGTATTTTTCAGACAGTTCAAGGTCAGTCGTACTAATACAACATCTGCTAAAATATAATTAATGATTTAGGATTTAAGATCTTAATATGTTGCATTTGCAAAAAATGAAGGCATGGCTTCATTTAAATTGCTGTCAATTGAGAAAGATGCATTTTTGGTTCCAGATGGTGTAGTTACAGCTACTAGCACAGTCATGTTGCATCTAACTTGATATCACTTTGTAAATTCATGTGTAATTCAGACCAGGCTGCCTTTAGACAAACAAAAAAGACGGTTTTCCAAACTTAAATCATACGTGAATGCTGTCAGAGCTGTGTAACAACGTCTAAATCTGTCATATCTCAAAGTCATATCTTGAAACTTTTCCCTCCATTTTCCTGTGTGTTGTCGACTATCTATTTCAAACAAAGCAAATATATTTAAGTGCTGTAAATGGAATCTGCCAATTTCTTACAACGCGATGCCTGCGGCAAGTGTGTTTTTACTATCTGCACATTTGCTAATAAAGAAGCATTTTATATAATAATGAGAGAAATGTTTAGCCAGCGCAAATTTATGTTATTGACGACAGCCGATTCCAGTGAATTAGACAATCACTACACATTCATTTACTCTTAAGTGACTCTACGTCAGAGACAGATACTTGTCAGTGCATCAGCAAGTGGTAAAGCTCATGTCTAATTCGAGCACTGTTTAGAGCTCTTTACTTCCTTTTATAAGTATAGATGAAGTTCATTTTGAAAAGATGAGTCACTCTTCAAGTACTTGCATCTTCTGTTGCAGAGTATGTACTGCAACCCTGAGGACGGCTTGAAGCATTAGGTGAACTATAATTAAAACAGTCCATCATTCTATCAGGCCGCGGTAGACATATCCCATCCCATTAGCCTTGTTTTATATAATTGAAACTGTTTTGTGTAGCTTTGTATTTAAAACATCTAAAAAAGCATCTCAGGTTCAGCTTGGACGCAAACAAAGACATGCATCCAAGCAACAACTAGCAATTTGCCACACAATCCAACAGAAATGACAAAAGGATATTTACATACGCGTATTCAGAGCCTCAGAACCGTCCTTCTGAGCAGCCCAGTAAAGCTTGATGTATCATATGTAATGAAGTGCATCCTGATAAGATGGCAGTCAGCATTGTCACTTTGATGTGGAACGGGAGCACTGTGAACACACAATATATATCCAAGATCAATACCGATGAAGGAACAGAAGCAGACAAAATGACACTTGTGACTGAGACTTTAGACTGCGAGAAGAAAAAGCAGCTGAAACCCTTGAAGCTAAACATCCTGTAGGACTACAGTGTGTACAATACATCATAAGAAACCCCATAGACATGCTTCTGGGTGGTTGTTTCAAGAGCAGGTTAAATCATGTGGAGGAGTAAATCAGATGTTTGTGTTCACACTGTAATCTTTTCCCATTTTTCCCATTCATGCATGCCACTCAGGTGAGCTGAAAATATGAACAAGAAACAATGTCAAAAATTATAATCATTGCAAGCTTTGTTATTTACACCTCTCTATGGTTTCTGTAAAGGCATAGAAACTACAAGCACGTACGGCAAGGTAATCAATGGTATCACCCACCTTTCCGTTTGCTCAGCTTGAAAAATAAATGACTACAATCAAGACAATCCGTTTCACAGCGTTTCATTTTCCCCATGGTTTAACCGTGTCACAAACTGACAAACAAACAAAAAGAAACAGTCTTTGTAGCCTTAACGGTTTTTCTGTAATAGACCAGGATTTCTTATTTTTCTCCAGGAATTCATTGGTGTGTTTACAACCTCTGGGGTCAGGTGTCAGAAACCAGAAACAAGGGGTAATCAGTGCATTGTCCAGGGGTCTCGAAATGTACCATTTCTGACACGCCAATTATTTTCTGGTTGCTCATCAAAAGTTTTCGTGCTAGGATAGATTGAAACTTGGGATGTGTTCAGAACAGAAAGTAGCTGTTAAGTCTGTGAGTGTCTTAAAGGCACAATACGTCAGATTTTTTTATTAAAACATCCAAAAACCACTAGAACAGTGTTATATATTTTGCTGACTTTTGCACTTATATTATCTCAAATGTTTCAAAGAATGTTTAAATCCAGAGAAATAAGCAATTTTAACTAGTGTAACAGGCTGTGTGATCGATTTTTTTTATTTTGTTGAAAACATCGAATATATCTAGTTTGATACAACAGCACTGCTTTTTCCTACATACGCATGCGCGGAAGAAGCGAAAGCGGTCGACTGTGGTATAATAAAAGCTTTGCTGCTTTGGGGCCCAAGTATTGCGATTGTCCTTCATTAGCAATCGCTCCTGCAATCTCGTTTTTCTTCCACGACTTTCAGCCCCACCATGTTTCATATTACAGTAACCTTAGTAAGTTCTTAATATATTAGCTCATCAATAAACATGATTACTGCCCAAGTCCCAACGGATTGCATCGGCTGTGGGAATGAAGACACAACTCCCATGATTCCACACTCAATCACGGCGTCATCAAACTACGCCTTTGGTTCTTTGTTTGTTTTGAATATGCACCCTCTAGCTGCGAAAACATACATATTGTGCCTTTAAAGGGGACACTGGATGCAAAATTCATTTTTATAGGGTGTGCATATAAATGTGTCTTAGTAGTGTGGCCACAACCGCAAAAATTAGAAAAATCCATTGACTTCTTTAATCTCTAAAAAACCTAAAGTCAATTACCTCTCAATTATCAAGCCATTTAGTTTTTCTGAACAGTATGACATCATACCCGCACACGACCTCTGACTGACTGTTCCGTTTTAACATATTTCTGCCCTCAGTCAGTTGAACGCTGTCAGCAATTTCCTTCGCGCTTGAGCAGCTGTAGCGACAACTTCTCATAAGCAATGCAGATGTTTTGTAGTTGGATGTAAAAGTGAACATAAGAGTAATTTTTTCCCAAATTCAGAGCCACTGAGGATGCAGTGGGTTAGTTTTGTTTTTTAACGCCATGAATACACAAAAAACAGAATAGAGGGAGGAGTGAGCAGTAGCTCATAAAAGTAGCTCATCATTTAAAGAGACATGCACTAAAACAGGTCACTGTGAACAGAGCTGCTTTTGACAAGGTAAACAGGGTGTTGTTTTACATGACCACTGAGGAATTTTAATCAAAGAATGTTGCAGACATTTCATAAAGACCATAAAGAATCATACCAACTTGTGGAAAATGGACATTCAATGTCCACTTTAACTCCATAACACCACATGTGAGGATCTAGAACAAAAACATTTCTTCAATGGCTTAATGTTGGTTAATGTTCAAATATCTTTCTGTCCCAGGTGTAGTGTAGAGACAACTATAACTACAGCATTTGTACTTTGGTATCCCCAAAAACGTAAACAACAAGCTTTTGATGTTGCTCTGTTTGTTTGAATATCCTACCTAGCCTTCATATTGACTCAACGAATGGAATGAGTTTGGAGGCGGGACTATCTAGTGAGGAGCATTCAGAAGCCTGTTCAGAGATTATTTTACTGTTTAATGCCCCAGAAACAGAGTGCAAATAATATTGATGGCTTTCACTCCATTAACAGTTCTCAAAGGGGGACTAAACTTTCGCAGGGAGTTTGATTGACAGATGACCTGACCGATCATAATGGCAAAACTGCCATTTTGTCCAACAAACAAACCAGACAGGAGAGTAGATTAACCTCTTTGGACTTGAACTTGAAAAAAGGTATCCTGACGTCCTTCCGCAGTTGAAACAAGATACCTTCTGAGGTTCATTCATGTTTATTTCATGCTATAACTAGTAAAGAGGAAGAGATGATCGGATCAGCAACGGTATTTACTGTTTGAATTCTTTACAAAATAACAAAATTTGAAAATTGAGACTTTGTTTCATACCACATGCAACCTGCTATGTCTTATCTGTTGGCGCGTTCAGTGTTGTCTTTGCTCCACAATGTATTTATCAGTATGTGAGAACATGATGTGTGGCGTGAGAGTGCCATGGCTTGTCGGATATAGCAAGTGGGGCGGGTCTTTGCAAAGGGTCAGTTCTCCCACTACAAAATAATCAGAGATTTTAATCAGATTCCCGAACGAAGGAATCTTTTGTGTAGGTTCTTTTAAGTGAATCAAACTACCTGATCTCATGACGAAAAGGACTTTTCGTGGGAACTTTTTCGCAAGATGTAAAATATGTACCAGTAAGTACGTATCACTGCAGTTCCCAACAGAAATGAACACATTTGAAATCGTTTTCACGAATGTGAAACGTTCTGTAAATACAGTTTTTAAAATAAACTATTTGAATCTATTTCAGATTTGTTTTATTTGTTCTACAGAAATATGAAATTATCTCACCACTTGTAAACAGATTGCTGAGAATAATAAATGCAGCAGGAAATACATGTGATTTTCCTCCTCTCATCTGTTCCTGTCTGTTGATACTGTCTCAAGAGGCAAAGTCTTCAGATAATTGGATTTATTTGAAGTTTAAAGCAACTTTGCATAGTGGTGAGCATGCTTAATGCATTTTTGGTGTGTCTGATGATGACTGGGTGTCCTGTTGTTTGTAATCAGGGTAGATATTATTCAATAGTCTGTGGTTAAACTAATGTCAAGTTGAATTCTTCCCTAAAGCTGTGATTTCTGCACCTGGGCACCATTTCTCGTCATCACCACCTGACTCTCCGTCACTGGCGCAGAGCTGCATGTCAGAGCCACTGATTTGGCAAACGTCCACAAGCCCACAAGAGAACGGAAATGGCCATATGGGGACTTAAATCTGTGAAAGATGCATCAGCGGCTAAATTGAAAGAGTAATGGCAATCTGACATTGGGGCGAAACTCAGTGCGGAGGGATTCAGCCTCGATTTATCACAAGTAATTTCCCTATCATTAGCTGTACTGTTTAAAAGGCCATACAGCTGCAGCTGGAGACTCGTGGTGTTTTTCATTTGGCCTCGCGTCAAAACATTCCCCTTATTATTTCTTTCTTATCACAACCTTAAGACCACTCATAATCATGAGATGTGCATATGTTGCAGCAGTTGATCACTTGATTAGCTGTCGATATATGAGGCCAAAAACACAAGAGAGAGTGTACTTCATGCCAGAGTGTGGGGAGATGTCAGTGAAGACGAAATCTAAATCACAGTCTTTAGCTGTTTACAAGTGTCTTGTGATGTATTTGATATGGTAATGTTTGGATTGGATTTTTAGGGCTTTTAGTTTTAGTTAAGTTATAGCCAATCAGATTCACAGACTGTAACTACTACATTTAGGCTTTGACACATGCTATTTACAGTCAAGTTTTAAAAAAGTCTGCATTTGCCTGTGTTTATCCATGGCGTTTCTGGTTTACACCCTTGATTTGGTTTCTCAAACATGCAGGAATCTAATAAGACAGCCAGAGACATTAAAACTGTGCATAATAGATCAAACCTTTCTAATAATACATATGAACCTCATCACAATATAATACCTTTAGAGCTACTTTCTCTCAAAATAATATTTTTATGCAAAATAAGTTTCATAACACTGAGTTGTTATCCATATAGCTGACACTTAAGTTAACTTATGGTGTTGTTTCTTTAAGCTTCTCACATTAAGATTCCCTAATTTATTTTAATTCATCTTTGACATTAACCTTAAAGCTGAAATGTGTGTTTTGTCCGTGTTAAAAGACTTTCCCATATCCCAGCTTATGAAGAGACTATAAGCCATTTTGTAGGGTGATTTCTTCTACAAATGTGTAAACAATGATGAGATATCACAATAGCTTTGTTCATTTCAGCACCCAGACCAGCCCATCACAGCAACATTGGCTCAACCAATTGTGTGAGTTTGTGGCGGGGCAATCTGTCCAGTTGACCAATGACACTTTTTGACACCAATGACAAACTATTTTTTACATTTACATTCAAGTGCTAAGCTCATATTTCGCTAGTTAGTTTTTTTGTTATTCCTTTTAGGCACTTTGAATAGGCTAAACCCGACTGAACTTTTAATTCATTTCAGACCATTTAGATAATTAATATCATTGTGATATTATTGTACTGTTTATTAATATTTTGAATAAATTTCAGAATTTTCAGATTTTCTGTGAAGTTTTTATTAATTTATTTCAGTTTTAGTTTGTTATTTTAGCACAACAGCGTTTTAGTGCCACTTTAAAAAATAAAAAATCTAAAATTATGAGATTTAAGTCATAATATTTTGAGAATAAAGTTAAAATATTTAGAGAATAAAGTTGAAATTACGAATATAAAGTAGAAATCTTTCAAGAATATAGTCTACATTACGAGAATAAATTAGAAATTATGAATATAAAGTCAAAGTGTTTCGAGAATAAAGTCGAAATTATGTGAATAAAGTCGAAATGTTTTGAGAATAAAGTCAAAATGTTTCAAGAATAAAGTCTAAATTACAAGAATAAAGTTGAAATTACGAGTATAATGTCGAAATGTTTCGAGAATAAAGTCAAAATAACGAGAATGAGGTCGAAATGTTTCAAGAAAAAAGTGGAAATTACAAAAATAAAGTCGAAATTACGAGAATAAAGTCGAAATGATGAGAAAAAGGCAAAATGTTTCAAGAATAAAGTCAAGATTACAAGAATAAAGTCGAAATTACGAGAATAAAGTCAAAATGTTTAAAAAATAAAGAATAAAGTTGAAATGTTTTGAGAATAAAGTCAAAATTATGAGAATAAAGTTGAAATGTTTCGAGAATAAAGTTGAAATTACGAGAATAAAGTCAAAATTACAAATAAAAAATTGAAATGTTTCGACAATAAAGTCGAAATGTTTTGAGAAAAAAGTTGAAATGTTTCAAGAATAAAGTCGAAATTATGAGAATAAAGTCAGAATGGTTAGAAAATAAAGTCAAAATTATGAAAATTAAATTGTAGCATTTAAAGTTATAATATTTTGAGAGTATAGCCTGCACATGCAAATGCCCCAGATTGGGAGAACCGGGAGAAGTTGCCAGGACACCAGAATTTATTTGAATAAAGTCTCAGCTTTCAAAATCTGTCAGTTTTATATCAAAATACAAACAATGTGTCTTGCAATAACGTGTTTTTCACGCTCTTTAATGTGGCGGGACAAATTGCTGTATTCATGCTCTTTGATTATAGTGAGACATTCATTTAATTCAATTATACTGTTTTCTTTGTGAAAATTTCACCACCAAATCCACAAAAATGTCTGTGGCATCCAATCTTTCATTCCTCACATGTATTTAATTAAAAGCAACAATTAAACGTTCTAAAGGTTGAAGTGGCTCCAACTCGTCCAACATAAGTTATGTTGTTGTCTTTTCTGAGGTATACTGTATAACTGACTATTAACAAGCTGTTTTATTCACGGTAAAATACAGTAAATAATTGGAAATAATATTTAACAGCTTCCATTCATTATTTGTAGCACGACAGCCACCCAGTAATCGCAATAATTTTGTTCTTTGTTGCTTTTATAACACAGCTCAGTTTTTTTCACAAAGTTCAAATTATAAATGTGTTTTTCCTCTTTATTTCAAGTTTATAGCACAACATAAACATGAAGGAACATCAGAAGGAATGGCAAAAATATACTAGAATATACTCTTAAAATATTATAACTCTAATCTCGTAATCGCTACGAATTAATTCTTACAATTTTGACTTTATTCTCATAATATTTTAACTTTATTATCGAAACATATCGACTTCATTCTCATAATTTTGACTTTACTGTATAAATATTTAGATTTTATTCTTGAAATACATATCATAATAGTACATCGAGTTAAACTAAATTAAAATGACAAATGTTACCTTGGCAAATAGCTAAAATATTGGTTATTAATATTTAAATGTATTTCATTTCACACTTAACTTCTTTAGGTAATAAAAATGTTTTTTTTATTGTTTTCATTTTAGTTTCAGTTAAAACTATAATAACTGTAAATATCTGTATAATTCAGTTGTTTTAAATAATAACAATTAAAAAAGGGGTGTTTTAAAAAAGGTTTTATCATTATTGTTGTTAATCAGAATATTTTTAGTATCTTTTAGTTGATAATAATTGATTAAAAAACACTCTATTTGGGAAGACAGGTGTGAATAATGTCATTTTTGTATCATGGCTGTTGCCCATTTAGCATTTCAGATGCTCAGCTGGTGTTTAGACATGCAATAGCCTTGTCAGACATCGCAATCCGCTGGGATGAGAAACAAACTATCCTCAGTCTAACCGTGCTGTATCATGAAGGTTCAGTCGTTCTGTCTGTGTCTTGAGTGTGATGACTTCATTACAGCAAATGACATGAAATTCTCATTCAGCTGCAGCAACGAATCTATTACGGCTCCCTAAAGGTGGACCATTTCTTTCTCTGCTCCACAAGTGGCCCGTCTGTGATTGAGATATTTAAAGCCCACATCTCACAGGTCAATTCTGCGCTTAAACAAGACGGTCAATATTGTGTTTAGTGGCCTTCCCTCTTTCCACAGTCCATTCTCGGTAATTACAGCACAGAGCACGAGAGACGGAGTCAGGATATGACAGAGTCATTGCACAGCTAATGAGCTGCTGCTACAACAACCACTCTGCTTGTTAGCAGACTATCTGTGATACTGACTTGCACAAGCGCAATGTCAAAGGAGAGCTTTTAGCAAACGCTGCTTTACTTTCATTCCCCTTAATGCTGAGGCCAGCGTGAATCTGGATCCGTTCCCCTGATAAACACACTTAGTCAAGGAGTAATTATGCTAATTCTGGTTTGCAATGACATGTCAACAGATTTGAGGCTCATCAAACAGGCTGTTGTTTTCGAATTATCATCAAAATAATTATCCAGATTTTGGACACCAGAGGTCCTCTCAAAGACAATAGCACACTGATGTAGGGTGCACTGCACCACTAAACAGTAAATGCTCAGATGATGGGCTAATTATTGAGCTCGGTTTACTTGGCTTATATTTTCACAAAGAAAGGCAATT
>JAHKKF010517814.1:0-25887 GCA_019740295.1 Labeo calbasu | reverse complement strand
ATATATATATAAACTTTTTACAAGAATTCTAAAAAATATGATCAATCTGTGTTAAATTTGAATGCAAAGACTATGTTTTAAACTAGTTATTCTAAAACTCATATTCTCATATTCTAAAACATAGTTTTAGAATATGTTTAAAACTCATGTTTTAGACTTTTTAATGGACATTTTTTTACGGATTTGTCATTGTAAGCTGTTTACTGTTCCGTTAGCTAATCATACCACAACACCAGTACATATACGTTCATAACAAATTCGTTTGGTGATTAATTCTATTGTGTCAGCTTCTGGTCATATGACTAAAAAGTCTTAAAAAGTGTAAATGGAGACGTGTGTTGAAAGACTAGATGTGATGGTGTTAGTCACCCTGTACAGCAAACTACTTGGTATTTGTGGAAGTAGTTTTGAAGTTTAGCAAGCATGTCCTAAAGTAGTGGTTAAGAAACATTTTTTTGTTTTCAATTCCAAAACATTTGAACAAGTTAAGCATTAACATCATTCCAGGATGAGATATTAACTTGAACATCTGTCAGCGCTGTACTGAGAACCTGGAGTGTCTCAGCATAATGAGGGCAGGAATGGACTGTACTGTCAGAGGCTGTTTTGATAGAATGCCAGCATTGGGCCCGTACTCGAACCTACCCCGGGCCACATTCCTGATGTATTACCCGAGTAAACACTGTCTGCATGGGGGCCCTGGGAAACTTGTGCATGAAACGTAAATATTTAGACAATGTCAGCGTCCATTCAGAATGTTCTGGACGATCAGAAACCAGGTTACAGTTAGTGGAGCACATCCATCTTGAATAATCTGATCTTTCTCAACACAGCTATCACTGCGATTTAAAATCTGACATTTTGAAATGGCTTATACTATGTGGTATGATGATTTTTCTTAGTATATAACCAAATAACTTATTGTCAAGAAAGCGAGAATGTTAATCAGCAGGTTACTGCACACCAGTACGGATAATTTTATAAGGCTTACATGTGTATTAAATACTGCCATGGGTCATTCACTTCTTAAAAAAAAAAGAGAATGAAGCCTTTTTTTAACTAATTAATTGCATTGTTGCCCAGAACCCGTGTTGCTCTTGGCTCTGTTGCGCTTGAAAGAGACACAGACAGCAGCGGTTAGAAATATGAGGAAGGAATAACTGCTGTCTGTGTTAGGACAAGCCAGGTGTTTTAGTTTCTTATCAGAGGGCTTGCGGTTTGCCACCTGTTTCTGCATTACTCAACTTTTCTTAGCAGGTGGATTCTTTGCTCAGTTTGGCCTGAGGTTCAGGGAATTGTCTGTTGACAACATGTTAGGTTTATTTATGGCTCACAATGATCAACTAGTCCTCCAACAACTGATTAGTCCAGTTGGAGAAACGCCCCCTGATGTGATGATCCCCCAACCTAAAATATAAGGACAGCTATATATTTTTATGTACAAAGACTCAGTTGTGACCCTGGACCACAAAAACAGTCATAAGGGTAAATTTTTTGAAATTGAGATTTACACATTAAGTTGACTGAATAAGGTTTGTTTTAAATAAGCTTTCCATTGATGTGTGGTTTGTTCGGATAGGAGAATATTTGGCTGAGATGCAACTAAGAAAATCTGAAATCTGAGGGTGCAAAAAAATGTAAATATTGAGAAAATTGCCTTTGAAGTTCAAGTGAAGTTCATAGCAATGCAAATTACTAATCAAACATTAAGTTTTAAAATATTTACGTTAGGAAATTGACAAAAATATCTTCATGGAACGTGATCTTTACTAAATATCATAATGATTTTTGGCGTAAAAGAAAAATTTGACCCATACAGTGTATTTTTTCTATTGCTACAACTATACCTGTGCTACTTAGTACTGGGTTTGTGGTCCAGGGTCACATTTATTCTGTGTAAGAAAAATACTACTTTATGTGATGACGTCTTATTTCCTAAACTGAATAATTTGGCTTTCTTTATATTCCTGTATCTTAAACAGTAAAGGATGGTGCTTGCAACACCAAGGTCATGGGTTCGATGTCCAGGGAATGCGTGTACTAATACTAAATCGTAAATGTAATTTGCTTTGGAAAATGTAGTGAAATTTAGATGTTATATCGTCTAACTCTCTGTCCAGCATTTTTAAAATGCATTGTCTAATGTAAATTCGTCCCATGTCTCGTTTTCATTTGCATCCAGTTTTTAGCTCTTTGATGTTTATGTCAACATCTCAACAAATCGTACATATTTTGATTATTGTATCATACAGAAATTAAAGAGTAACGGGTGAAATTTCTTTCAGCGAAATCACAAGCATGTTGTGAAAATGAAAATGTTTAAATGGTAAAGAAACTATTTTAACATTCCAATAAACTCCAAAACCCAAACCCGATAATCTGGATTAAATAAAGTTGGACACTTGAGGTTTCGGGCAAGCAACATAGTGAAATAATTTGTATAAACCGCAATTACTTTTTTTTTTCCCAACTGTTATATTAGTCAGATTTCAGATATGTATCGCACACCCAGTCTCTGATAATTAGCTCTACTCATTTTGATGTAAGTTATAGTGTTAACAGCAGCAGGCAGGTTTGAAGGTGTGTAGATAACTGGCAGTGATCCAGCTCACCTATCCTTACAGCCACACCTGATGGAATGCATTAGCTAGTTGAGCGTACGAGCTTACTGCAGCAGTATCGTTAAGCGTGTGAACAAAGGAGTACGGCTCAAGACAAATGGTCAACGGTTAGGAGAGTTCACTGGAGTTTTCTCACACAAGACGTCTTTGGTGGAAATTTGTGAGTAGAATTTGTGTTGGATGTATTTTTCAGCTTTTTAATAACTTAATTTTTTTGTCACGATTGTACTATAAAAGGGATGCAGAGTGCTTCAAAGTCACCTAGTATGATAATGTTTGAGCTTATTTGACTGATGTTGAATTCAAAGTCAACATCAGTCTAGACAAAAGAGGCATCTGTTGTATAGACATTGTAGATAGTACATTTGAAGGGAATGTGTTCATGAAGTTAAGAGGATAGATTAATATTCTCCAGTTTCATGTTTGACATGCTTCATACCTTGGTCTGGACTTAAACTTAAACTTAAGCACATAGTATCACTGACACAACCATGGCAAGACTCCGAGGTCAGAGACTTTGGAAACGTTCGTTAGGAGACCTATCTGTGGACTTTTAGGCATGTCAGATTCCCCGAATTCACTTCTGGGCACTCTGGCCGTGGAATAAACTGTTTATCTGAAACAGTCAAGGAACTTGAAGTTCAAGCGTCAGCAGGGGTGTGAGGGGAGGAGGCATCTGTAGTCTATTTCTGTTTTTGCCGAGGTTAGGGGCGTATTAGAGAGGGGTCTGGTTTATTGTATGATTCAGCCTGTTTCATAGCAATGTGACGTTTTGTATGCGAGTGATTCAAGAGCTCATGTAGTGAGTTGTCTTTTAAAAATGTGTTGTGTTCGTGTTTCTAGGATTTTGTAAACAGACAAATATGAGCGAAACACACAGAACTTGTCAAGGTGTATTTCACTACATGTTCTAAATAAATAATCAGATTTTACTAAAAAAGTGATAGATGGGAAATTCAAACACTGAAGCCAAGTAAATAATAAGTAACCAGAAATGAGCAACAGAAACTTAAAAGTAAACATCCTGTATTACAGTAATGAGAACTTGGTGGAAAATTAGCTTTATTTTTAGTGAATATGTCACAGTACAAATAAATCTTACTAGCCTTAAAAAGGTCAGTATGTGACCATGGACCACACCAGTCATAAGGGTAATTTTTTTTTTTAATTTTTAGATTAATACATCACCTGAAACCTGAATAAATAAGATTTCCATTGATGTACGGTTTGTTGGGATATGACAATATTTGGCCGAGATACAACTGTATAAAAATCTGCAACCTGAAGGTGCAAAATATTGAGAAAATCACCTATAAAGTTGTCTAAATGAAAGTCTTAGCAATGCATATTACTAATCAAAAATTAAGTTTTGATATATTTACAGTAGGAAATTTACAAAATATCTTCATGGAACATGATTTTTAGTTAATATCCTAATGATTTTTGGCATAAAACAAAAAATCGTTAATTTTGGTTATTGCTACAAATATACCCCTGTGACTTATGACTGGTTTTTTGTTCCAGCGTCACATAATTTTTTTGGTTTTAGGGTGAAATGTGTTAAAGTCAGCCTGTCAGATATCAGTTTTGGAACTTATCTTAAAGACTTTTGTCAGTCCCTAAAGTGTCAAAATTTCACACGCTGCATTCAAAGTTACAGTGTTTGCTTGGCATTTTGTAGCTTGTAGCTGGTCTCTCAAAATTATGCGCGTCCTTACACACAGTTTGAATTGAACTGCCCCATGCCATTCCCTTAAACTATTTTATCTGTGTGTCAGAATTTCTCATTTGGTCTCAGTCCAGTAGCTGAACATTGTATTTTTCTATCACCTAGCTACACAGCTGCAGTGTGGTCCCTAATGCCTGTGAATTTGGGAGGTAGAAAAAAAACAAACAAGGGCATTTCTTTTTTACTTCAGTCTCAATCAGGAAACAAACATACCTCACGTCCTCTATCTTTCACATGAAATATATTTCTCTGTACAATCCAAAAAAAGCCCCTCTGGTTGTCTTTGGACCCCACCCCCATTGTTCTAACTCGCCAGAGTGCCTTCCTGTTCTAGAGTGGCTTGGCGTTCGGGACCTTGCGGACCGGCTGTGTGTTTTGGAGCAACTTGAGGAGCTTCTTCAGTCCAGTGACCCTAGCGATTGTCAGCACCATGAGCAGCCAGTAGTGACACACGACAGCATCTACAGCAGCCACACAGGTAGGTGACCTGGTTGATTATACAGTGGAGTAATGAGGACAAAAGATTATACAGTGATTGGAGAACACCAGAGCCTGGATGGGTGGGGTGGACATCAATGGGACAAAAAGAAGTGCTAGAAGTTATAGGTTAGTCCAGTTTGGCTTGGCTCTGTCCTACCCTGTGATTCCAACTTCCAATATGTAGAACCTGTTTGGATATAATTTTTATCACTTAAGTCCTGTGTTATACTTTACACTTAAAGTAATTGAAGTACTTCTATAGCCTAAGATTCGTCCAGCAAATTTTCTCTAATTACACTGGTTGAAGGTCACAGTAAACACTGATACGTGTGAACACATGTGAAATAAAGCTGATGACAAATATCTTTTTGGTTTTCCATTTTTCATTATATGAAGTGCTACGTCTCCATCTACAGTAAAACTGAGTTTTGTGTGACCTCGGCATTTCACATTCTCATCCTGCTTTTGTTTGTGGCCATCTCTGTCTTTGGCTCTGAGGAGGTCTCAGTGAGCGAAAGATTGGAGAATGACAGGAAGTGAAGTTGAAGTATGGGGGGTTGAGGGGCGGGCCACCATGAACTGTATTTTTCTTCTTTCACTCTCTCTATCTCCACTTTCTCTGGCTTTCCAAGTTGGAAAGCAGTTGTACACTGATGGCTCTGTTTCTGACTCACTGTACGTTTATTTATTTATTCACCACAGATGTTTCGGAAAAAAGCCTCATCCTCCTTGAGAATGCGAGGAATATCAGAAAGCAATAGACGTAATAAGTTCCCCTTCATTACTTTTTAGATGGTATAATAACCACTAAACTACAAACTCTGTTCAAGGCCAGTAGTGGCAACCATTCCAGATTAACCCCATTTAGAAAAACAGAATGTATAACGGTAGCTTTTTATTTTAAAGTAGTGATATAGAGGTACTACACATTGGCACTAATGTCACGGAATGGTTTCCACCTAATGGCTTTGTATGCTTTAACAGCTCACTGTTGTTTTAAATTGCTCTGTGTGGTTTCTAAGTGTCTACAGCTCAAGCCTACAGTAGGGATATTGGGGTTTAAGCTTTGAACTATGACATGTAAGCTTTGGATAATCAGATGACCGCAATGCATGTTCAAGAAATGGAGCAGTTATACAGAGATGTGGTGTATATATGTGTATGTATGGTACTGGTAACATGATGTGTAACATGGGTGGACTTTAACACCTTGACCCTGGGCTCCTGTTCTTTACAATGCAGAAATTTGAATCCATGATTTACATTTTAATACTGATTAGTGATGTTTAAAGATCATCAGAATTTCATCTTTGTCACATTTAAAGTGAGAACTGGTGTCATAAATTAACTTCCATGAGTGTGGTGCCCAGATGTCAATGTGTGAAGAGTTTGGGACAGTTGGGGTCTGACATTTCAGGCATTTCTCTAAAAACACGCAGAGGATTCGTCAGTCTCCTTCAGTCTGTTTAATTCATTTTCAGCTTGATTATAACTTCTTCATAATGGCTCAGCCTATGCTAAAAGTTAGTGGTTGAACTTATCACTTATCGTTCATTGGTGTTTTGCACAGGGAGTGTGGACCGTGCCCGAAGCTCCTCCTTCCATGAGGTAGGCAGGTCACGGGAGCTGGAAATGAGGGCTGCAACCTCAGTTTCCGAGGACACATCGGCTAGCAGCAGTAGCGGTAGCAGCCATACGGTTCTACAACGGCTCTTACAGGAGCAAATGCGCTATGGCGAGGGCCGAAATTATCTTGCCCTGCAGCAACAACAACAACAGCAGCAGCAACAACAACAGCAACAAGGTCCAATAAGTGGATACCCGGGCCCTGGCAGCCCAGGGGACGAGCACTCGATGGTCCCTCACATTGCGAGGCAGGAGCCTCAGGGCCAGGAGCTGCAGGCCGACAGCGGCATGGAGAAGCTTAGCGCACGCACCGGAGGAGGAGGCGGTGGCAGTGGAGGCACGGGGTCAGGTGGCGGAAGCTGCGTGAGCGGACAAGGGCAGAATCCCGAAGACTTGCCCACCTATGACCAAGCCAAGGTGCAGTCGCAGTATTTCCGTGGCCATCAGCCCCAGCAGCCTCAACCACAGATGCCCCAGTCAGTAGGTGCTGCATTTTATGTGACTGGCGTCAGCAATCCTAAGGTGCGACCCCCGGAGGGCAGGCCCACGTTGCAAAGAGTGAACGGAGGCAAAGTGCACCAAGACGACGGGCTAAAGGATCTTAAACAAGGCCATGTACGTTCGCTCAGCGAAAGACTAATGCAGCTCTCGCTGGCCACCAGTGGGGTCAAGGCCCATGCGCCTGTTACTAGTTCACCACTTTCCCCCCAGCTGCCTCCACCTGGACTTCCTGGAGACTACTATAAACCCACTGGGCCCCCACACAGAGGCCCACCACCAGACTATCCTTTTAAAGGAATGCCCTCTCCACCCAAACAGCAGCAGCACCATCAGCCTCAGCACCAGGAGCCTGGACACTTCTACCCAGACCACCGTGGCACAAGTCAGCCATCCAGGGCTGACATTCCTCATGTCCGGTACCAGCCACCACCTGAATACGGCTCTTTCCGGTGAGTGTACCTTAAAGGCTCCAGAGTGGGCTAAGTTTAGGAATTTTTGTAGGATACACCTTGAAACACAAATTCTTGACTCTTCAGTTGAAAAATTCCAAATGATGAGTTTTCAAAAACAGCCCTTCCCTTAGATGCTGGGACATGTTGTCAGGAAACCAGTTATGGGAAAAGCCAGTTTTGCCTGTTTCCCTGAATTCATTCACCTCAGAGCCAGTGTGTGGCATATAGCAAAAGAATGCAAATCAAATTCTAATAATCATCTACAACATGTCACAACATGACAGTTGCTTCATTATGTTTTAAAGAACCAGGAATGTTGACTTGTGAAAAAATATTTTTATGAACGGTTGGAATGCATTGCATAGTTTCCACTTTGGACAAGTCATTGTTTTCCCAACTGTGATTTAATCTCTTACAAGAAGCCGTTGGTTATGCAAGTGTAAATCAGCCTAATTAATTTGTAGGTCAACTACAAAACTATTTTTTATATGTTTAGACTTTTGTAATCAATCAAAATATGAATATTAATCATTACTCTGCCCTCATTAGGTCAAATAAGGAGAGTTCAAGTCACTCTCAAAGGTCTGTCCATCACCACAGCCCTTCATCTTCTGTTACGTCAGGGGGCTCTCTTTCCCGTGCCCAGTCTTCCACTCTCAGCAGCATCATGGCCTCTTCCCATCCTCTTCCACCTATGGGTCACCAGGGAGAGCCGCAGTTCCCCACTGGTGCTCGTAGCCCACAGGGGCATGGTTCCCACCAAGGTGATCCATACGGCCCAGGTCACCCTCCCCATCAGCGGAGCCACGCATTTCCTCATGATCCTTATGGGTCAGCTCCCAGGGGCCTCCACATGCACCAGCACCAGTACCACCAACAGGGCCCCCAGCAGCAGCAACAGAATCCAGGACAACACTACCCACATCCACACTCCATGCAGGGGGATCCTTACGCCATGCTGGCCCGTGCCCAGCAGATGGTTGATATGCTGTCCGAAGAGAACCGCTTGCTTAAGCAAGAGCTGGAAGTGTGTGGGGAGAAGGTGTCAAAACTGCAAAAGGTAATTTTGTAGTTCTCAAGTCATTGGAAACTCGGGCCAGTTCACAATAGGCCACTGTTTGCAAATCTTGTTCCTGGAGGCACTGGAGGCACTTGTTCCTGGTCTCGGAGTCTCTGCTAATGAGCTGATGAGTTGAATCAGGTGTGTTTAATTAGGAAGAGTTCGAAACTGTGTAGTGTTGGTGTGCCTCCAGGAACAGGGTTGGGAAACACCGCCACGATAAGCTCCCAGATGGCCCAGCACCAGCTCGGGCATGAGACCAGCGTCGTTTTGGTTTGAATTAGTTTGAATTCCACATATACATTTATATTTTTCTGTAAGGACTGTAATGATCTCTCTTAACTCTGCAGCTTGAGACTGAGATCCAGATGGTGTCTGAAGCCTATGAGAACCTGGCCAAATCATCCTCAAAGAGGGAAGCTCTCGAGAAGACCATGAGAAATAAGCTGGAGATGGAGGTGCGCAGGATGCATGACTTCAACAGGGATCTAAGAGGTGAGAACAAAGCAGGATAATTGAATGAAAAAACAGGGTTAAGAGTATTAGGAGATTATGATGAAAGGAGTGTTCATGAATTGTACCTTGCCACTGTATCACAGTGAATAAGCAGTGACTCCAACGCATACTGATGTCATTCTTATTATATAGTTCATCATTTTGAAGATTTTCGGTTATGCTTGAGAAATCAACGACTTGTCATCAATCGGCCGTTTTGGCGGCACTGAACGCAAACAATGCCACTGAACAGAACGAAACTCGCATATTTTGTTGATTATTGCTGCTGAAAATGGTCAATTATTGTCATGTTTTGGGTTGTACTAATCGGTCAGACCGGGAAAAACATTTGGAGTACTATAGACAAATCAAGGAAAAGAGTGCAAAAAACTGTTTGTGGTTGGTTAAACTGAACCAGGATTTCCAGGGCAAGAATCTTGACAACATTTGTGTTTGTGCTTATCATTTCTAGTCAGGTAGGTGAAATGTTAGGCTAATATCTTAAAGGAACACTCCACTTTTTTTGAAAATAGGCTCATTGTCCAACTCCCCTAGAGTTCAACAGTTTAGTTTTACCGTTTTTCGAATCCATTCAGCCGATCGCTGGGTCTGGCGGTAGCACTTTTAGCATAGCTTAGCATAAATCATTGAATCTGATTAGACCGACAGCATCTCGCTCAAAAATGACCATATATCGTGACGATATTTTTTCTATTCAAAACCTGACTCTTCTGTAGTTACATCGTGTACTAAGACTGACAGAAAATGAAAAGTTGTGATTTTCTAGGCTGATATGGCTAGGAACTATACTCTCATTCCGGCGTAATAATCAAGGAACTTGCCGTACCATGGGTGCAGCAGGCGCAACGATATTACGCAGCGCCTGAAAGTGACTGGCACTAAGTTTGTGTAGATGCAGAGTTGCAGCCGGCAGAGTTGACAGTTGCATAATATCATTGCACCTGCTGCACCCATGGTATGGCAGCAGAGTTCCTTGATTATTACGCCGAAATGAGAGTATAGTTCCTAGCCATATTGACCTAGAAAATCACAACTTTTCATTTTTTTGTACACGATGTAACTACAGAAGAGTCAAGTTTTAAATAGGAAAAATATCGAAACTCTGGTCATTTTTGAGCGAGATGCTAACGGTTTAATTGGATTCAATGATCTATGCTATGCTATGCTAAAAGTGCTACCGCCAGACCCGGCGATCGGCTGAATGGATTCGAAAACGGTAAAACTCAACTGTTTAACTCTAGGGGAGTTGGACAATGAGCCTATTTTCAAAAAAAGTGGAGTGTTCCTGTAATTAAGACTGTTCATCATATCTTTACCACCTATTAACTTTAGTTTGTCAAAATATTGCACCCCTTCCTGTTTACTTAGACCTTCTCTATATGATTTAACAGCTTTAGCATGGTTTTTCCATGGTTTAGACAGCAAAAATTAGCAGAACAACGTATTCAGTAGTACTTTAACCATGCAATCCATGCCGTTGTTGACATAAGAGTATCGCCAATATGGCTGCACATCTGGGTAACTGACCAAATCGTGATGTAAGTGCAAACCCTCTATTAGAGTATATCTGTTTATGGCTGACAGGGTGAAGTGGATTACTGGTCAGATATACCAGGTTGCAGTAGAGCTTCAAGACTTAATAATATGTGTATGAAAATCAGATGGAGAAACACTTCGGTAGATGAGAATGTTTCGGTGGTCCCATCTGGCTCCAACATTCTGTCTTTTCCATTCAAAGAGGCTCCTTATTCTTATCCGAGTTCAAAGCATTTTAATTTTCATTAAGTTTGCTTTCTTTTGTGTGCTATCTCATGGCTCTGTGTAGTATCTTTTGGAGTCCAAACTGAAGCAACAGTTTCTCACTCTCATTCCTCTGCTGCTGTCAGCAGGCCCACTCTGCCTGAGTGTGGCCACCTCTACGATCATGCCTCACTGTGTTCTTTAGTCCAGCAGAGAACAGAGAACCTCTGATTTATGGCAGTATGCCCAGACTTTAAGTCCACAGGGAGCTCCCAGAGTTTTACAGCAAATTTTTCTTCTCTCTTTCCCTTCTTTCTTTCACCCCGTGTTTCTCATATTTTCTGTAGCTTGATATACTACTTTTGCTATTGTTCAAGTCTAGATTTTATCAAAGTAGATTTCTTACAAAATCATTAGGATAGTAAGTAAAGATCATTTTGTAAATTTCCTACCGTAAATGTATCAAAACTTAAAAAGTAATATGTATTGCTAAGAACTTAATTTGGACAACTTTAAAGGCAATTTTCTTTTTTTTGCACCCTCAAATTCCAGATATTCTAATAGTTGTATCTCGGCCAAATATTGTCCTATCCGAACAAACCATACATCAAAAACTGTCAATTTAATGACTGGTTTTGTGGTCCAGGGTCACATGTGTTTGTGCTACGGATGAAAACAAGCTGAAGTGTGCTGCTTTTTGCAGGTCCTAGGCATCCAAAAATGTTATATGTAGTGCTCTTCTCATCTATATTTTAAGCCTAGATAGAATCTTAATTGTTTTGAGAGGCACTAAGGCACAGTGGGGGAAAGGCATTTGATTCTGGAATGCTCATCTCACAGTCTGGTTGACTTAACACAGGGGGAAATATTGTTTTAACGTTTGGCCCGCTTCCTTGATGAATGGTTTGCCATTGCAAAAAACTAGCATCCCCTACTATATAATGGCTCTTTTATCTGGGCCAGTTTTAACAGCACATAATGACTTATGTCAAGACCAATCTTTGGGAACTGGGCACATATAAAATGTTTGTTAGATTCTTGTTTTCCAATTTGCTGAGCAACCAGTCCCAGTGGTATATCATTTGTGAGAAGAGGCCTGGAATATGAGCCACAAATTCTAAGTTTTTTTTGGTAGGACGGAGAATATTGCACAAAGCCTCTGTTAAAACAGCTACAGCTGTTTGTTGCATTTAATATATGCATGAAGTAAATTCAGTATTTTTTATTTTAGCATTAATATTTTGAAAAGCCTTGGTCGTGGTTTTCTCCACAAATAAATAATAACCAGCACATTTTGTAATGAGAGGCCACATAAACTTTTACATGAATATATGTGCATATAAAATCTGTTTCACACAGATGTTCTGGTTTTGGCAACACTGATTTAATATTTCGCACATGACCAAACTTTACGAAGCATTGTGATATTTTTGAACCATAAAATTAGGGGAAAGTATGATGGTATTGTCTTTTTCTTTTGAATAGAGCGAATGGAAACGGCCAACAAGCAGCTCGCCGCAAAAGAATGCGAGGGCACAGAGGACAATCGCAAAACCATCTCACAGCTTCTGGTTCAGAGTGAGTGGTCCTCTAAATCTAGAACTTCCTTGAAGCCAATGTGATCGCTTTAATCATCCATAGATTTGTTTTGAAATTGCATTACTTTGCAAGCACAAATTTGAGATATTTTGGAAAAGAAAATGCAGAATGTCTGTTTTACTCATCATCAGTTAAAGAGATTCAGATAGAGAAGGAGAAGCAGGACATCGAGTTGAATTCTCTTCGCTCCACCAACGAGGACCAGCGCAGACACATAGAGATCCGTGACCAGGCCTTGAATAACGCCCAAGCCAAAGTGGTCAAACTGGAAGAGGAGGTAAAGCTCATCGATAACCTGTGGTTCCCATGTACAATTTTAAGAATTAGCTCTGCATGGTTTTACATAGATATATGCTTGCTTTTTGACCAAATGTTATTTTATTTACGCAGAACAAACCTAAAAATAGATTTTAGAATATGAACTTTTCAGTCGTGTCTTTTACAGTAAGACTTATTAAATTAATAAAATGTTTATGCATGCCATTGTGCATTAAATTGAATGACTGTTTTAAAACAGTAGATGAGTAATTCTCCTTGATTTGCTTAAGAAAAGCATCCTTTGTTGACAAACATGTTTATTGTGCATTATTTTCAACATGTTTATTGCTAAATGGCAAAGTGTGACTGACCAAACTGGAACGGCACTGTTTGGCCCGCGAAGCTTAAACATCAAGCTACACCTATGATTGTACATTATTCTCTCATAGCTAAGAAAGAACAGTTTGTTGGTTTTTTTTGTAATTTTGGCCAGGGAGTTGCTGAATCATACTGCCATCCAGATGAAGGACTGAGACAGTTTGCCTGTTTGGCAGCCTTTCACTGGAGAGATTTTAGAGAGGGATTGATCTATTCCAGATACTTCTCAAATTGCTTTAAGAACACTCTGACCATTGAACAATTTAGCCTTTTGGGAAATGAATTAACATCTGTAAATATTTTCTGCTTATGAGTGTCTATTGTTGATAAACAAAGTTGTGGGTGTACTTTATCGAAACCAGCATTAAATGGACATTTCATTGAGTCACAACCCACTTACCCTCAAACGCATCCCTGTGGTCCTCAACCGCAATGTTTAAGCTCAACCTCCTTAAGTTCTTTGAAGTTCTTCCCGTCAGCTCCTCATTGCTGTAGTTAAGATCTTCAAGCTCGAGTGAACCGTTGGCTGCAACGTTCTCTAAAACCGCACAACCTTTACCGGGGCCAAAAAAAGCTTCAATAGGGAGAGAAAGCGAGAAAAAAGCCTTCTAACTGAAGTAGCGTTGACGTTTCTGAACTCCGCTCTTGAGGGTTTGTAACAGTTGGAGTCTGTGGTTGAGCTCTTTTGGCTTTCTCCCAGATGGCCTTTTGGCCATCGCTGAACGGGGCGCGCACCCTTGCGTCCCAAAATGCACCGGGCGTTCCACTTTTGTTCTGTCCTGTCACAAACGCCCGCTTGTTCCCCTAACAAAGCCTCTTGAGTTGTCTGCCATGAAAGGACTTGAGGATGGCTGAATTCTTGCCCTCTCCACCCACCCCTTCCAAACGGGAGCCAAATAATTCTGTGCTCTCTCTCTCTCTTACTCTTCTGTGTTATGTTGTCCCCCCCAAGCTAAATTGGGGCATTCATTTTGACTGCAATTACAACCACTGGTGGTTTTGAGAGATGTAGAGAAGAGAAAGAGTGGTTGAAGGATACAAGGATACATTGTAAGGTGGATGGGATTTTCTGGTTGTGACGTGAGCAGTAGCGTCTGACCTGCATTCTCTGTTTGTATAGCTGAAGAAAAAGCAGGTATATGTGGAGAAGGTGGAGCGGATGCAGCAGGCTCTAGCACAGCTTCAGGCCGCTTGTGAGAAGAGAGAACAGCTTGAGCATCGGCTGCGCACTCGACTGGAGAGAGAGCTCGAATCGCTGCGAATGCAACAGGTAAGAGATGCACATACATATATGTGACCCTGGATCACAAAACCAGTCATAAGGGTCAATCTTTCAAAATTGAGGTATATACATCATCTGAAAGCTGAATAAATATGTTTGAATGTTTGAAAATCTGGAATCTGAGGGTGTAAAAAATTTAAATATTAAGAAAATTGCATGCAAAGTTGTCCAAATAAAGTTCTCAACAATGTATATTACTAATCAAAAATTAAGTTTTCATATATTTACAGTAGGATTTTTACAAAATATTTTCATGGAACATGATCTTTACTTAACTTCCTTAAAAATGAAGTACTTAATTTTGCCATAAAAGAAAAATCAATAATTTTGACCCATACAATATATTTTTGGCTATTGCTACAAATATACCCCAGCGACTTAAGACTGGTTTTGTGGTCCAGGGTCACATATACAGTTGAAATTAGACATTTACATACACCTTGCAGAATCTGCAATATGTTAATTATTGTACCAAAATAAGAGGGATCATACAAAATGCATGTTATTTTCTATTTAGTACTGACCTGAATGAGATATTTTACATAAAAGACATTTAGTGATAGTTTGTTCATGAGTCCCTTGTTTGTCCTGAACAGTTAAACTGCCTGCTGTTCTTCAGAGAAATTCTTCAGGTCCCACAGATTATTTGGTTTTTCAGCACTTTTATTTGAACTCTTTCCAACAATGACTGTATGATTTTCAGATCCATCTTTTCACTCTGAAAGACTCATATGCAACTATTACAGAATATTCACTCAATATTCTCTCACTGATGCTTCAGAAGGAAACACAATGCGTTAAGAGCCAGGGGGGTGAAAACTTTTTGAATTCGAAGATCAGGGTAAATTTAACTTATTTTGTCTTCTGGGAAACATGTAAGTATCTTCTGTAGCTTCTGAAGGGCAGTACTAAATAATAATAATAATAATAATAAAAATAATAAAAAGATATTTAGGCAAAATAAGAAAAATGTATATGTCTTTATTCTGTTCAAAAGTTTTCACCCCCTGACTCTTAATGCATCATGCTTCCTTCTTAAACATCAGTTAGCGTTTGTACCTTCTGTAATAGTTGTAAATGAGCCCCTCAGTTGTCCTCATTGTGAAAAGATGGATCTCAAAATCATACAGTCTTTGTTGGAAAGGGTTCAAAAACACAAACATGCTGAAAAAACAAAGAATTTGTGAGACCACTGAGTTTTAACAGACTCCCTAAAGCATGCTGTGAGTTTGGTGGGGGGTAATTGAGAATGAATTGGGGAAAGTCACGTGAGAGTAGGAAATGCCTCCATTGCGATATGAATGGATATAACTGGTTACGTTCAGCTGGGATTGGTTCATGCAGTAAATCTCTCTTGTATTCGTGTGCATTCCATGTAAATGTAAAATTCCGTGTTAATGGGAAGACTTATTTTAAAAAGTAAGTAGACAACTCACACTTAGATATAACCATTTTGTTACATCAAAATAAGACTTAAAATAGCATAAAAACATGATTTGTAAGAGTTTTAGTGAGTAATTGGCTTGGTGAAATTTAAAGTAAAACTCTATGTCTGTGACCAGTATTTACCTAGCTTTGATGACTCGAAAATCTCAAAAATAGTTCACTATAAAAAAAAATTGTTGAACATAAGTTCACAAATAAAATATAGTTTAGATTGTTACTGCATTGAGTTATTATTTAGGAATTAATGTAAAATGGCTAAAAACACCAACTTGATGAGTCATACTCTGCTTTAATAAATAGAATATTGATTTCATTGCTAATATAAGTGTGTGACCCTGGACAACAAAACCAGTCATGAGGGTCATTTATTTTTTTTTTTTAATTAAGATTTTCAACAACATCAGCATCATCATTAACATCTAAAAAGCTGAATAAATAAGCTTTCTATTGATGTATGGTTTGTTATTTAAAAAAAAAATCGAAATATTGTGAAAATCACCTTTAAAAGAACACACCACTTGTTGTGAAAATAGGCTAATTTTCCAACTCCCCTAGAGTTTAACAGCTGAGTTTTATCGTTTTCGAATCCATTCAGCCGATCTCCGGTGTGGCAGTAGCACTTTTAGCATAGCTTAGCATAGATCATTAAATCCGATTAGACCGCTAGCATCTCGCTCAATTACTATAGAATTTAGATATTTGTCCTATTTAAAACTTGACTCTTCTGTAGTTACATTGTGTACAAAGAAAGACAAAAAAATGAAAAGTTGTGATTTTCTAGGTCGATATGGCTAGGAACTATATGATAGGAACGCAATGAAATTACGCAACTGTCAACTCTGCTGGCTGCAACTCTGCATCTACACAAGCTTAGTGCCGGTCACTTTCAGGTGCTGCGTAATATCATTGCACCTGCTGCACCCATGGTACGGTAGCAAAGTTCCTTGATTATTACGCCATATGAGAGTATAGTTCCTAGTCATATCAGCCTAGAAAATCACAACTTTTCATTTTCCGTCAGTCTTAGTACACAATGTAATTACAGAAGAGTCAAGTATTAAATAAGAAAAATATTGTCATTATATATGGTAATTTTTGAGCGAGAACCTATCAGTCTAATCAAATTCAATGATCTATACTAAGCTATGCTAAAAGTGCTACCGCCAGACCTGGAGATAGGCTGAATGGATTCAAAACGGTAAAACTCAACTGTTTAACTCTAGGGGAGTTGGACAATAAAACGATGAAAAAAGTGGAGTGTTCCTTTAAAGTTGTCCGAAGTTATTAGCAATGCATATTACAATCCAAAATTCCGTTTTTTTATATTTACAGTAGGATACATATATTTTCATGAATTATGATCTTTAATATCCTAATTATTTTTGGCATGAAAGAAAAATCAACCATTTTGACCCATACAATGAATTTTTGGCTATTGCCTACTTAAGACTAGTTTTGTGGTCCATGGTCACATATATAAAATAGTTTTTTTTTCTTCTGATAATGTAACTAATGTTTGTTTAACTGGGACATGAATTGAAATATGATTTAAAAAAAAAAATTCCCTGAACCTTAGTTCAAAACCCTTGTATTAAACTGCAGTAAACCCAGTGCAACCAATTCCTCTACACACACAACATTCATACATGGATGAGTCCCAGCTGCAGGCTGCAGGAGCTCATGCTGTCCTTGTGGAGATAATCTGTTTCCTTGTGTACCCTCTTCCTGTGTGTCCAATTTTTACTGACCCCTAATCTGGAGGAAAGGTTGCAGCTCCTATGTGAATGTGTGTGTGTTGAGAGAAGAGGAGGAGTATCAGCAGACAGCTGTATTCTTCATTAGGGGCCCAAACACTGGACATCCTTCCTCTTTGGTGTTTCTTTAAACAAGACACCTGAAACAACCTTTAGATGAGATTAGAATACTTTAGATCAGCAGTACTCAAATCTTAGAGCCTGTTTACAACTGGTCACTTCAGGCGTTTTCTCTGATCACATCCGATCTTAAAAAGACCAGGAGTAAATGGCATCTGTCGCTTTCGTTAATGTGAACTCTGTTAAAGGAATAGTTCCCCCAAGAATGAAAATTTATTTACTCACACTCAAGTTGTTCCAAATCGTAAGACATTCATTCATCTTCGAAACACAAATTAGGATAGTTTTGATGAAATACGAGAGCTTTCTGACCCTGCATAGACAGCATCACAACTACCACATTCTGATTTACTGAACTGATTTAATTACTTAAATAAGATTTATTAATGGTTCTTTCTGTCTCTCTCTCTCACTTTCACAGAGGCAGGGTGGTTCTCAAAACACAGTTGGTCCTGAGTTCAGCACAGCGGCTCTGATGGAGCACCTGAGGGAAAAAGAGGAGAGGATTTTGGCCCTGGAGGCCGACATGACCAAATGGGAACAGAAGTACCTGGAGGAGAGCGTCATGAGACAGTTCGCGCTGGACGCCGCTGCTTCTGTGGCCACACAGAGGTATACAAGTTCACTGCTATACACTAAACCTACAATGTAGGAATATAGCAAGTTATTTAAGATATCTCTAGGTTATCATCCTAAAAAAACTGACAGTGAAAAGATTTTTTTTCTAACTACAATGAACGTAAAATTACAGTTGAAATCAAAAGTTTACATACACCTTACAGAATTTGGAAAATGTTAATTATTTTACCAAAATAAGAGGAATCATATAAAATGCATTTTTTATTTAGTACTGAGCTGAATAATATATTTCACATAAAAGACATTTACATATAGACCACAAGAGAAAATAATAGTTGAATTTATAAAAAAGCTGTTGTTCAAAAGTTTACATACGCTTGATTCTTAATATTGTGTTGTTACCTGACAGCTGTTTTTTGTTTAGTGATAGTTGTTCATGAGTCCCTTGTTTGTCCTGAACAGTTAAACTGTGTGTTGTTCTTGAAAAATCCTCCAGGTCCCACAAATTCTTTGGTTATTCAGCATTTTTGTGTATTTGAACCCCTTTCAACAATGATTGTATGATTTTGAGATCCATCTTTTCACACTGAGGGACTCATATGCAACTATTACAGAAGGTTCAAACTCTCACTGATGCTTCAGAAGGAAAATGATGCATTAAGAGCCGGGGGGTGAAAACTTTTTGCATTTGAAGATCAGGGTAAATTTGACTTATTTTGTCTTCTGGGAAACATCCAGATATCTTCTTTAGCTTCTGAAGGGCAGTACTAAATAGAAAAAATATATGATATTCAGGCAAAATAAGAAAAATATACAAATCTTCATTCTGTTCAAAAGTTTTCACCCCCTCAAAAATGCTGAAAAACCTAGGAATTTGTGGGACCTGAAGGATTTTTCTGAAGAACAACAGCGGGCAGTTTAAGTGTTCAGGACAAACAAGGCACTCATGAACTATCACTAAACCAAAAAAAAAAAAAAACGCTGTGGATCATCGAGGTAACAACACAGTATTACGAATCAAGTGTATGTAAATTTTTGAACAGGGTCATGTTTATAAATTCAGCTATTGTTTTCTCTTGTTGACTATATGTAAACATCTTTTATGTGAAATCTCTTATTCAGGTCTGTACTTAAGAAATAACGTGCATTTTGTATGATCCCTCTTATTTTGGTAAAATAATTAACATTTGGCAGATTCTGCAAGGTGTATGTAAACTTTTGACTTAAACTGTATATATATATATATATATATAAGAGAAAATTGAAATTACTATTAGATAAAAACAAAAGTAAAACTATCTCTGACCATTTATTAAAACTGAAACTGAACTGGAATTGAAAAAAAACCTAATAAAAGTAACTAGTGGAAATTTACTAAAAATCTATTCTATTTCTCATTGGTTTTTATGTTTATTTGTTTTTCTAACCTATCCAGAGACACATCCTCTACCATCATCAGCCACTCTCCCAGCAGCAGCTACGACACTTCGGTGGAGGCACGTATCCAGAAAGAAGAGGAGGAGATCCTCATGGCTAACCGCCGCTGTCTGGACATGGAGAGCAGGATCAAGAACCTGCACGCTCAGATCATAGAGAAGGACGCCATGATAAAGGTACTGCATCAGCGCTCGCGGAAAGAGCCGGCCAGCAAATTAGACGCCCCTGCTATGAGGCCCTCCAAGTCCCTCATGTCCATAGCCACGGGCACCGGCAGCTCCAGCGGCTCTGGGCTGCTGTCACACTCTCTGGGCCTCAGCGGAAGCAGCCCTATTACGGAGGAGCGCAGGGAAGACCGCAGCTGGAAGGGCAGTCTGGGTAAGTGCATCTGGTGTGATGTGAAATAGATCTGATATGCGTTACTGGTGGGACTCTTTAACCCCCCGAGATGCCCCGGTAGTAAATTAGCTGAAAAAACAAAAAAAACGACAGTTAAACTAAAAAATAAAGATGGTGTCTGAAAGTTGTTAATGGCTGTGTAAATGTAAGTTTTTGACCATTTTTTTCCACTTTTGATGTCATTTCAAGTGAGGAAAACGTGATGTCAATTTCCAAAGTTCTATTTGCAGCCATAATATAATACAATGTATTGTATACATGTATCTCTTCCATCCATTTATGTCTGAATTGTTCACACTCTTCATGTTCCAGGTGTTCTGTTGGGCCCAGAGTTCAGAGGTGACTCTCTTAGGACGGAGTCTATCTCCTCCTCTCCATCTCCAGTTCTGCCCTCCACCCCCATGCCTGCTGCCACACACTCAAAAACCGGCAGCAGAGACAGCTGCACTCAGACAGAAAAGGGTCAAGAGGCCAGCAAGCCGAGCACACCCGCCCTGCAGAGCGTACCCGGACCAAGCCGGATCAGCAGCCCGAGCCCAGTCTACATACCCGACCGCATTGCCGGTACAGCTTACGCACACACAAACACACAAAACCACATATTTCACCAGTAGCCTCGTGGGCCGACATACAGTGTCGTTGCGTTTTGGGCGTCCTGAGTTCGGGTTCCAGCTCGTGGACCTTTCCCAATTTTCCCAAACATTTCGACTTTATGCTCGAAACATTTAAACTTTTTATTCTCTAAACATTTCAGCTTCATTCTTGAAACATTTCGACTTTTTATGCTTCAAACATTTCAACCTTTTATCCTCGAAACATTTCGACTTGATTCTCGAAACATTTAAATTTTTAATTCTCAAAACATTTAAACTTTTTATTTTTGAAACATTGGAACTTTTTATTTTTGAAACATTTCAAATTTTTATTCTCGAAACATGTAAACTTTTTATTCTCTAAACATTTCAACTTTATGCTCGAAACATTTAGACTTTTTATTTTAGAAACATTTCAACTTCATTCTCGAAACATTTCAACTTTTTATTCTCTAAACCTTTTGACTTTATGCTTAAAACATTTTGACTTTTTATTCTCGAAACATTTCGACTTCATTCTCGAAACATTTCAACTTTTTTTTCTCTAAACCTTTTGACTTTATGCTTAAAACATTTTGACTTTTTATTCTCGAAACATTTCTACCTTTTATCCTCAAAACATTTCGACTTCATTCTCAAAACATTTCCATTTCATTCTCGTAATCTTAGATTAAAAAAAAAAACGCTGTTGTAGAAACCAACATGAATACAAGGAGTACATTTCTTAGAACATGACATATTAAACTAGCTTTTTAAAAGTTTTTTTATTATTTTTTTTGTCTTGGATACTCCGTCACCGTTGACCCATAAACATCTGCATGTGTCTTTGTCTCTACAGATGTGCCAGTGTTTCACAGCAGTACATTAGAGAGGAGAGCACCGGTGCAGACGCTCCCTCAGCAGAGCCTGCCGCCGCCGCCACTCCCGGCGCAGGATGTGGACAACGAGATGGTGGAAATTCTCATCTGATCACACACGTTAATAAAGATTCAACTCAGCAGGTGAAGGAATCTGTGCACTTCGCTCCGTTACATGTTCAGATCAAGATTTTTGGGATGTTTAGGAATGCACACAAATATGCGAACAACAACATACAACATCATTTACAATCAACACTTTTTGTACAGTATTGTCTGGTGGTGTTTTTTCCGCTCCAGATCCTTGGACCAAATGTATTGGCATCATTTTTTACATTTATTGCACTACTTTGTGTTTGTTTTTACTTTCCTTGGGTATGCAATTGTTTTATGTATATGTACTAATAATACAAATGTGGCACTTGAGTATCAAGCGATATGGTGACTAGCCGAACAGTTGTTACATGTAAATACTGAATTGCAATACTGTAAAACTGAATGTCGTAGGGCCTTTTTTATTCTAGGACGCATTGTCTGTACAGCGCGTACTGTACGGTTCACCGCGCACTGTTTAAGAGCAATGGACCAACAAGCACTGTCCACAAGCTCATGTGAAAGTATGAGTGGCCCAACTGGTTTTGGGTTTGTCTGTGTGAGAGTCTGTAGTTTTCCAATCAGAACTGAGGTCCATCATTCCAGTCGAGCTACAGCAGCCACAACGTGCCTTAAACGAGAGGTACATGGTGGTAGCCAGGGGTCCTGGATTTCCCGGTCTGTCCTTTCACAGTTTGGAAAGCCTCCAAACCTTTTGTATCAATGTGATGGTTACTCCCAAGTCATCGTTTTCATTTTTTTTGTAGATAACGAAATAGCTTTTTTCAGTCTCGTGGTTGCAAGACAGACATTCAGCTCTTGACCAAAGGAATCCGACAAATTAAACGCACGTTTCAAAACAGAGCCAAGCAACGATCCTCATATTATTTAGAGGATCTAATGTAATTCAAGATTACATGGATGTGTAAATGAGATTCTTCCGTGAAATCAGTAAATATGTATGAAACCATCTGATTTCAGTGCTTTTATAATTTTGTCGTGTGCTTCCTGAATTTATTCAGAACAGCCTTGTGAGAGGTTTTCTGCTTGATGTTCAGTTCCTGACACGCACGCACGTACGTCAATGTGACGTCTGCTCGACATGTCCGTTTTCATCTGGAACATGTCACATTTCAAGTGTTTGCACATCTGAACCTATTTTCTAAAACGTTCCCTGGCAGATGTTACAACAATGTTAAGCTGATTTATTTGTGAATTTGCTCACTCAGGTGCTTATACACAAATATGATAGTTTTTGTGTTAACGGGGGTTTTTGTCATTTCTGAATGAATGAACATTCAAGCGCAAGTTTTTAAAGCAGGTCATCATCTCTAAGAACTCAAAACTTAAGATGAATGATTCTAGATGTTCAAAATGTAAATCAAAATTAGTATTTAAAATACCATTCAAAAGTTTGGGGTTTATAAGTGTTTTTTTTTTTTTTTTTTTTAATGTTTTTCAGGCTTGTGTGCTCACCAAGTCTGCATATACACTCCCAGTCAAAAGTTTTTGAACGGTAATGTTTTTAAAGAAGTTTCTTTCGCTCATCAAGCCTGCATTTATTTGATCCAAAATACAGCAAAATCAGTAATATTGTGAAATATTTTTAATATTTAAAATGACTGCTTTCTATTTGAATATATTTTAAAATGTAATTTATTTCTGTGATCAAAGCTAAATATTCAGCATCATTACTCCAGTCTTCAGTGTAACGTGATCCTTCATAAATCATTCTAATATGCTGTTCGAGAAACATTTTTTTTTATTAAAATTATTTTCAATATTTAAAACATTTGAGTACATTTTTTCAGGGTTATTGGATATCCAGATATCAGCTTTTATTTAGCAAGGATGCTTTAAATTGATTAAAAGTGATGATAAAGACATTTATAATGTTACAAACAATTTCTATTTCAAATAAATACTCTTCTCCTGAACTTTCTATTCACCAAAGAAACCTGACAAACTTTTCAGCAGTTTTCAACATAATAAATGTTTTTTGAACAACAACATGATTTTTGAAGGATCATGTGACTGGAGTAATGATGCTAAAAATTCTGCTTTGAAATCAAAATAAATTACTTTTGAAAATAAATTCAAATAGAAAGCAGTCATTTTAAATAGTAAAAATATTTCAGTTTTCCTGTTTTTGCTGTACTTTGGATCAAATAAATGCAGGCTGAGCAGAAGAGACTTCTTTAAAAAAATTAAATCTTACTGTTCAAAAACTTTTGACTGGTAGTGTATTTGATCAAAACAATGTAACTGTTTGCTTATATCAATACTGAACAAAGTTGTGCCGCTTAATATATATTTAGCGTATTTTCTAAATGTTGATAATATCCTAATACATTTTCAGCTAAATTAAAAAACTCTTACTAACACTAAATTTTTGAATGGTTAAAACTTGGTACTAAGCACATTTTGCCCCCTGTAGGACACACAAAACATTGCAGTATAAACCCATTCCTCTCAAAGGGTCAGCTGGTGCAGAAGGGTCTTGTTTTGAGCCAATCATCTGAGCCCTAAATGCCATGTGACCAATGCAGAGCCATTATATGATAATTTCAAAATATATAGGGCTAAAGAATTCCAACATAGCAGTTCATCTTTTCAGTTCAGTATTTGTTTAGGAGACAACCACATACAAGTCTAAAAGCGTATAAGCCTGATTTAAATATTTTCCCTAAAAATCTGATTTCATAGAAACCTATTTCACTGTAGTTGTATTCACGTCATTTGTTTTGAAACATGGACCAAATCGAATGCATTTTCAAGTCACCAAGTATTTGAGCACAGTCAGTCTCAGTTCAGCACATTGTGTGCGTCGGTACTTGACATTTTGTACACAATCAGTCTTTTCTCATTCGCTTGAGAGATAGAAACTAGTTATTTTTCTTCCTTCCTGTCTTTCTTTTTTAGATAAAATCTAAAACATTTCCAGCATTGTTAGATCACCCATTGTCAATGCTCAACAGCTGTGTATTTAGGGCAGTTTCAGCAAGTTTTGAAGAGCACTAATCTAATTTGGGCACAAACTAAGACAATGGACCAAAGAGTGGACTGAGACAAAGGTGGAACTAAAAACAGATAAACACACATTACATTTCAAACATGGTTCCTCGTATGCAAACGTGAAAATTCTTAAAAGGTCAAAGTTTCTACATGCAGATATTAAAGTTTAACCGTGCCGGTCAGGCTAATCTGCTCATGTGAGTTTGATTTCATTACCACGTTTATCAGTTTGCTCCACCTGAAGCCTCAGTCTTATTATCTAAACTATCTTGATGGTCTTGCTACATTTGATTCTTTATCGTTTCTAAAAGAGAATGTGTCGGTCCATCTCAGGACGAATTATGAGAATGTGTTTTTGTATTATTTTGTATAGTATGTACCCATGCGTCCCAATCAATGGGCATTTTACATATTGTCTTTTTTTTCCTCACAAGGAATGTTTTACATTCATTTCACTAGTATTTGTTTCTTTACAAAATGTCACTAGTTGCTGCTTGACAATGTTATTACTGTACAATGATGATTAATTTGAATTAAATTGTATTCCTGTTCATCATTTCCTATCTTATCTCATGCAGATTTTGTATAAGGCTTTACATTTTTCAGTTGGTTTATAGTCTAAAGCGTTTCAGTAACTATTTCCTTGGTTAATTTAATTTTTTTAATAAACTGATCCAGTTGCAGCATTTAGTTGTTCTTTGTCAAGCATCATGTGAATGAAATTTTAAATGAGACATATGAGGCTAATTACAATTTTTTATTATTTTAAATATTCATTATATATCAGGCCAGGCAAATGACTTAAAATCAAAGGTTATTCAAACTGAAAAAAAAAATAGGAAATGTAAATATAAACATTCATATTTATACTTTCATAAATACTTGCATAAAAGCATGCAGAAAATCTCTTTTTTGCATTTGCAGAATAAATCAAATACAAGTATACCCAGTAGTCCGATCAAAAGAGCCAGAGACACTGCATAACTTTCACAATGAGAAAAACATGCTCAAGTTCCTCAAATCACTTGTAACGCAAAGTCACTACCGTGATCACATGATACAAGTATTCACATATTTATGCCTCATTTTGATGACAGTCCTCTATCGGAGTGGTTTCTAAACCATCCATTTACCATAATTTTGGTGAGAAGAAATTTAGCAATCACTATAACAAATATGTGGAATTTTGTACTTCCCAGTAAACGGCTCTGCTGCTCTTGTAGTGTTGTCTGTGTAGTGTAGTGTTGCGGTGCAAGCGGTCATCTGCGCAGCCACAGCCAGCCGTTGATCAGACAGGCAGACAGTAAGAGAGAGAACAGCACCAGCTCTGTCTGTTTGTGCTCTGCGTTCTG
>JAHKKF010517813.1:0-21193 GCA_019740295.1 Labeo calbasu | reverse complement strand
AAAAAAAAGGCAGATTGTGAGAAATAAACTGAATTCTGACTTTTTTTACTCATAATTCTGAGTTTACATCTCACAACTTGTAGTTTATATTTCACATTTCTAACTTTTATTTTCTCAGAATTCTAAGTTCTTGCAATTCAATTTATTTCCACAACAGAAAACAGAAAGCAGAAAAAAAAAAAAAAAAACAGAAAATAAAATAAAGGTAATCACAACTCTTTTCTCACAATTCTGAATTTATATCTTACAATTCAATCAAAAATCAATTTTCTTCTCAGAATTTCAAAATTTTAAATATAAACTCTTTTTATTCACAATTCTGAGTTTATATCATGCAATTATAATTTTTTTTATCAGAATTCTGAATTTTTATCTCACAATTATGACTTGTTTCTCTTAATTCTGTTCTTAATTCTTAATTCTCTTAATTCTGAGTTTACGTCTCGCAGTTCTTTCAGCCATGATTTTTTATTATTTTTTTTTTATTATTTAATTAATTTATTTATTTTTGCAACATTTTCCTGTACAATTCAGAGGTTGTCTCTCTAACAAAATATATATATATATACATATCACAACTCTTTTCTCACAATTGTGAATCTTACAATTCTGACTTTTCTCAGAATTTTGAAATTGACTTTGGGACATGTGAGGGGAAAAAAGCTGGAACTGTGAGATTAAAAACTCAAAATGACTTACGTATGTATGTATTTATTTATTTATTCAGTGGTGAACTTCCGTACATTTCCATTCATTGGTTTTAACCCAAATCTCCTACAGGAAGATTACTATTTAAAAACAGCATCTGTACTTCCCTGAATGCTTGTCTTCCATTTTAAGACAGGGCCACATCATAGAACTTGGAAAAATGGACCTCCTGCTGTCCTAAGGCTTTTCTCTTTTCCTCCCAAGGCATCCTCACCAATGCTTGGTACAGATGTGTTATGCGGTATAAAGGTGCTGTGATGCATTAAAGGAAAATCCTGATCCTGGATCCACCCTGAAGCAAGACTGAACCCAGCCCATGAACTGATGTTGTGGAGGTGGCCAGGCTGTAACCCACTTGCAATGTATTGTGGGTAATGAATCATATTTCCTAAGGCGCCAGTCCTAGTCCCAAAGATAAGTAGGAAGATCAAATATATCACAACCACCCCACAAAAAAAGCCTCTAAAATGTGTGAATGTCTACAAAATGTAATGTGAAACTATTGTAGCATCTAGTGTTGCATCAGATTTTATTTATTTATTTATTCATTTACTTATACTTACTTATTTATTTATGTACAGCAAGTTAAAATAAATGAAAATGATTGTGCTTTGGCTTCTACCATTTATTTCTTTGTTTGTTTGTTTGTTAAAACTATTGTTATTTCTTATTTCAAATGACAAAAATATTTTATTGTTTTAGTTAACTATAATAACCCTAAAAATGAATTCAACTTGGTCCACCTGTTATTTTGAATTAATTCAGTGTTTTTGCAGCCATTTCTATGAAATTATTCTGCTGCGTTGTGATGGGTCGTGATGTCACTTCATAGACAAAACTAAGTTCATGAATATTAATTTGTTTGCACTGACATTGCTAGGTAATCTTCCTAGAACATTTAGTCACCTTATGAATATTCATGAGTCAAACCTTCCCAGATTTTACCGTTCATAAACTGATATCCAGTGCAGATGTGATTGCGAATCATTTTTTCATCTACATATACGTACAATCGGTTTCCTGAAACAAGAAACAATATGAAACACAAATGTAAAGTTTGCTTCCATATGTTAGAGACATAAATCCAGCACCCACACATCAATGTTTTTCTCTCGACAAACGCATTCTGACTCACCGGCAGCTAGAAGTGTCCGCGGCATGCAGGGCAAAAGTAATAGGTGCTAAAACTACAGCGAATCATAGGCTATATCAGAAAAGTCTTTTATTGTGAGCTAAAAAGGTGAGCTACATATTTCACAACAGCTGACGAGGATTTTGGGCAAGTGTGAAGGAGTTCATGCCCTGGTTTGTGATTTTGTGTAGGGTCCTAATTATATTGCATTGTTGTCTAATTTTATTAAGTTGCCACTTAGTTCTTTTTTATGGCTTATTTTAGTTGCTAAGTGAGTTCATTCCATATAAAAGTGCACAACAAAGATAACTACCCACGATGGGCAAAACACACCATTGCCTCAAAATTTGCCTTAATTACAGTGTCTGAACTCAGTCAAGTAGAAACTTCAAAATCTTACGAGGAGCTCTAAATGACTGTTGTTGTAAGCAAAGAACACTTTGATCTTGTTTTAAAAACCTCTTATTACAGAATTTGCAAAAAAAAGTAGTATTCATTAGATGCACAAAACACACTGATTACTTTGCTGTGAGGCCGTTCCTTTCAGTAGCAGTGTCTAAAAAGGAGCAAGAAAACCCAAGGTAGGTTTGATGCGATTACAATCAAGATCCCCACAAAAGAAACACTCCTGGCTAACAGTCACATGTTGGGTTACGTACAAAACTAGGGCAAGTAAAGTTTATCCCTTTTGTAACGGATTGCAAAACCATGTCCCTGTCTTCACGACCTAACCAATGCATGACAAGCCGACAGGCCTTAAAATGTCCATGTCTGAGTAGGGAGAAAAGCACTCATGTTCTGTCACTAACGGCGCCATGGCTTTCTTTATCTGTATGTTCGCATTCATGTGAGGACAGCCTCACATTTTTCATCTGAGTTCATTGAGCCATATTTTTGTAATCAGAAGAGAAGAATGTGCTCTGAGACTGTAATCATTATCGTGTTGCCTTTTGAAAGACATCAATTCATTTACAACAGTCAATAATTGGAAAACCCCACACTTCACTGCCCTCATATAATTCACTTTCAGAGCATTTAATTGATCCAACTTTAAATAAAACAGATAATCATCTGGGGGGGAAATCTGTCAATCCAACGAGGTTGTCAACTCTCCATGCTAAACTTTTTATGAAGTACCATATTGTACGATTCAACTTGCTAACTGTATATAAAACATCATGGACTTGGATATCATGGTCTGTGCAATCAAAGGTTTGAAAGTGTTAAAGGGAACCCCCTTTATTAAGACCTGTATGGCTTGTATTATAATGTCAATTATGTATCTTACCTAAATATGTAGTAGAAAACCCATGAAAGATTTACGTTATTTAAAAATCCACATTGTTTTATACATATTTTGGACTATGGGGGGTGCCAATATTTCAATGACACGAAATGGTTGCACTCAGTGAGCTACTGGCACTACCTGTTGCTATTTTTACTACCGCAACTCAAAATACACAACTCGGAAAATAAAATACTGATACGATGCCACATTATGCGGTTTTGATTGTAATTTTAAGTCGGAGGGCAACAAAACAAGCGATGTAAGACTTCACTGCTTGTCCTAAAGAAGAGGAGAAAATATGGAAAGATGCCTTGAACGAATAAAACTTCCTAAAACTTCCTCTTTGTTCTCTTGATTTTAGTCTTGATGCCTCTGAGGTGTTTAGTAGACCACAGCTACTGAAAGAGCTTACAAACGGCAGAGACAAGAAATGCTAGATGCCATCCTGGCAGGACATATGTCGACGATTGTCAGGACACCACAGCCACTAATGGAGTTTCTCAGCACAGATTTCACTCAATATCCGAGTGCAATCATTTCACGTCATCAAAAATATGTATAAAACATTCAGGATTTTTTAAATAACGTAAATCTTTCAGGGGTTTTCTGCTAAATATTTCAGTAAGAAACATAATTTATGTTATATTAAGACATACAAGTCCAAATACCCAAGATTCCCTTTAAGGCAATTAGTAGTAAAAAGAGGTGGCTTGAAGAAATAAACAGTGCTTGGAAACCCTGCGACACCCCTGCACCTATTTCACATTCACAGCCTTTAAATAGAACCTAAGCAAACTTGATAATCAACAAGTCAGACTCACTTTAAGTTTCTGGCCAGAATAAAATGCATGATCTGAATGCCTAAATCCTTCACATTCTGTCAATTTCTTTCTCCAGAGCCCCTTATGCACTCATTTGCAGAGTCTGCACTGGTGGCAGACTTCACAGAGAACTCAGTGGTCCTTGCGGGAAAGTGCAGACATAGCGGAGGCCTGAAAGGACTGAGGGTGCCATTTGGGACAGGGTCCATGTGGACAAGACTTTAAAAATGAAAAGCCTGGCCTTGCAAGAACATTCCTTCCGGACCCAAATCAGACATCAACCCTGAAGACCTAAATGCACTCCATCTGGCATATCCAGGTTTTGAGATCTACCAGGGAAAACCCTAAAGTCTCCCACGAACAGTGTGGGTGGAACCAAGTCACGGATGGAGAACGATATCTCTGAATCAGCACATGACTAAGATGCTTCCTCACCCCGTACAAATGAGCTCTGGGAAACACACACACATATGGAAGTACACACTTTCAAGCACAATTCATTACATCAGCCATAATTCCCTGCGACTATAATGCATAGCTCCATAAAGTATTAAACTCTTTTCTTGTGTGCATATTCCAGACAATTAGGGACATCTCAGCCTTTCATCTCTGCCTGACATAAGGAAACAGAGCAGCCTGCTATCCCTCTGTGTTTTCTTTTGTTCATTGGCCCTTCAAGTAAGACAGCAATTAATCATTTCTACCACAGGAAAGATAGGAAATTTACATAAGGTAATAGCAATGTATTGTCTCTTGAGGTTAAGAGGGAGTTCCAGAATCACTGTTCCAGAGTCAGTTTCCTTCCAGGTTAGTCTAGTATATCTGAAAGGAGCTGTCCGACCAATGTGCAACAGCCATTCGAGGTTTGTTTTTAGAATGATGCTTAGGGCAGCTAAATCTGAAATGTTTAACTTTGTAGCTTTTCACTACATGACAGTGGACCCAACACTTTAGTGCAGTGGTTCTCAAACAAGTCTCTGAAGCCCCCACCCACCCGACACACTCATTTCAGGATTTGAAGTCTCTACTAATGAGTTGAAGCCACGAACTAGACATGACATGAGTCATGATGATATGTTGTGGCTCCAAGAACAGGGTTGGGAACCGATGCCCTAGGGCAAGGATCCTCAAATCTGGCCCACAAGATCCACTTTTCTACTGAGTTTAGCTCTAACCCTAATCAAGCACACCTAAGCATGTTAATCAATCCCTTCAGGATCATTAGAAAATCACAGGTAGGTGAGTTTGACTCTCCAACACATTGGCCCTCCAGTGCAAGATGTGAGGAACCCTGCTCTAGGGCAAGGGTAGACAACCCTGCTCTACAGAGAACTACCAAAACACAATCAAACACACATGATACACTTAATCAAGCTGATGAGGATTACCTGATAATAACAGGCAGGTGTGTTGGAGCAGGGTTAGAACTGCAGTTTGCAGGAATGTACCCTCTAGGACAGTTCTTCTTTAACCCTGTCCCAGGGAACCCCAACCCCAACATTTTGGATGTCTTTCTCACTGGTCACACCCAATTCAAGTCTTGTGGTCTCTACTAATGAGCTGATGAGTTGAATCAGGCCTGTAAGATCAATGTATCCCAAGCACATTCCTTGAAAAGCATTGTATTAGGAGCAGGGTTTGCTATCCTGCCCTAGGGCCTTGGATTGCCTCAGGACATACTGGCTGAGAGTTCTGATGGAAATTAAAAACAGGGGCCCCTCACACATGCTTGGTCATCTAAGCATGTCTAGCACAAGCAGACATGGTGCACCTAAAGTCAAAGGAGCACTGTCACTGCTGCAGATAATATTTGAACACAATGGTGTCCTTGCATAAAGACAACAAGCTGGGAATCCCACTACTGACAAAATCCTTGGAGCTGTTTAAACTGAAATGCTCCAAGCCCTTGATTATTTGGAATCCGCTATGGAGCTGATTTGTTTCATGCATGATTTCATATGCCTATGGGTATGCTTAAGCTGTTGGAAAAAATTATATAAAAATACCCAAACAAATAAAAAGCAATACAGCAAACTATGACTGTATTAGGTTATCTTAAGGAGCAACAAGTGCCATGCATGGGGGCAGGGGGAGTGCCCCCCACCACTGAATTTGATTTTAAGGGGGTCGCATAGCAAATTCTGTGCGATGGGCCCAGAATCCCTAGCAACTCCACTTATGAGGGTAAATTAAGTGTGATCAGCTGTGACATGTTACACTGTAGTATAAGGAGCTGTCTGAAGTGTACATGAGTCAACTGTGTCCCTCTGTCAAAATCTAGTGGTCATGGTGGTTTATAGAAACTTCCCTCGTCCACTTGACAAAAGTGGAACGCACTTCAAAATATTGGCAGGTATTCCCCCAGCTGGAAGTGCTTAGAGAAGTTGCGAATTTGTGCCTGAAAGCAAGTGGAGTCAGGATGCCAGGTCAACAATTCATTGTCTGCAGGGCACGCAGAGAAGTCGAGTCATTAGAAAGAAGGCGCTGCTTCTTACACCCTGTACCTCTGGGAGCACGTTGCCACTGGGAGGTCCCACTTGTACCTAGACCGAACCTATTCCTAAAAAAATAACAAGGACATATATTAGTATGGTTGAACAAAACTCTTGAGCATCTTTTCTCAGATTTGATGCTACTTTCTTTGGCAAATCCAGTGACTAGGTATTCCACTGAATTGCTGCTTGTAGTAACTTGACACATTGCAAACACCATAAATTTTGTTTCCCAGCATACTGAGAACAACATGCACACTCTGAGTCCTGGAGATGATGCAAAAGCAGCTAAACAGATTAGCTTGGGATTTTATAAATGCACTTGCCTTTTATTGTACAGAATGCATCAGTCCTGAATAGTCCATCTGAGATTGAGCCTAGGTCAAAGCGAGGGAGGAGAATCTGAACCTGATCGTTTTTTCTTGCCCTCGCTAAACCCCCAATTCCCAAATCTATTAGCATCCCAGACTAAGTGCTCTGGGTTCATCTAGGTTTAGCTCTCTCCCAGCTGCTATTACTGTGCTAAATTGGATATGAAAGGAAGAGAACTGATCTGAGATCAGTTCTCTTTCACTTTGAGGTCTGGCCCATGTTTCCAAGTGGAGTGACAGTCGCTAAATTTTCTGATACAGGAGGAATTTCCCCTGAAGGTTTTCCTCTTCTCAGATGAGTGGGTAACTATGGCAACGGATTCAGGCCAAGAGATGCTGCAGAGAGTATGCAGTTATCTTACCATGCACCATAGAGGAACTCTGATTACAGTCCCACCCATGTTAAAAGCAGTTTATTAATTCAGTTTGATCTATTCACTGCAATTCCTATGCAAGAAAGTGAATAAATGCACCACGGTGCAGTAACTGAGACGATATGAAACTTTTCACTAAATATTGAAACAATCACCCTCTGCACCGCAGGTGTTTTGAAGCAATGAGAGAAAATATCTGAGAGTTATTGGAGCGTAATTGGTACGTAGGTTAATAATTTAAGGCAGGCGGTTTGATTTGTTTTTTGTGTGCTGCGAGAAGCCAATTCATGTGCCATCAATAAGAAGGGTTCTCAAAAACAGACACTTTCATAAACAGCCTGTATCAGCATCAGGAATAAATCATCCAAACACATCAGAAGAAAAATGATCTTGTAATGGAACAATGTGAGTTTCTAATAAGAACGCTAGGATTTTTTGGAATTTAAGGAACCTAAAAAATCTCTCACACTGTAATTCTCCAGCACACCCCCCCAAAATGTAGTGAGGATAGAAGATCAAAGGCTCAGTTTAGCAGATTTCCATACCTGCCATTCCTAACAGTCTTTTCAGGATGTAATCCGCCTTTCTGGACCATGAAATATCCAACAAATTCAAAAAGACTGAACCTCATGAACTCCTGATTCAATGCATTCAATCTTTGAACTTCACAATGGAGTCATAAGAATTGCCTTTACTTGTTCTTACATTTGCAGAAAATATTCTTAAACAAAATTTCACTTTGAACTCACCTCACCTACTCCCATTCTAATGATGATGAACCTGAATTATTCTAAGAGAGATACACTATATTTACAAGCATTGTCAGTATTATATTACCAGTATTACTCTTGTTTCAGAATGTGTAAACAATGCATCATTAGATGTTTTCATGCTTTGACTGGTAGCAGAGTACGTTTACTAAATGTTGAAAGATGGTCGGGTGAATGATAGACCCATTAACAACCGTGTCTCTCGGTGTTTCACCTCTCAGGTAATTAAAGTGACACCTTCTTAATGAATAAGATGATTTTCACACTTGAGCATGAGCTTAATCCTTCGGGCCATTGTGTGTCAATTAAAACTGTTGTGGAAAAGCAAGATTTGCACCACAGCTGGTTTAATTTGGAAGGTAGTTTAGTGCTTGAGTGTGCATTTGAAAACAAACATAATTTACCCATCTTCTTGTTGTTCCAAACCAATGCGATTTACTTTCTTCGGTGGAACACAAAAGGAAATAACAGGCAGTATGTCCAAACTCAAAAATTCCTTTTTTTTGGAAGAATATTGAGTTGATTAATTTAACAACTGATTTTAACTTGTTTTGTGTGGTCATTTTAGATAAACATGCATGTGGTACAGTAAGTATGTAATATATGTAAGCTGGTTTCTTTCTCAGAATAATAAAAAACTGTGAAAAAATATAAATAAATAAAAACATTGCAATGTGACATATATAGTTGCAATAACAAGACATTAGTCATAATCATAAGAAAACTGTGAGATCTAAAGTCACATTACGAGACTAGAATGCCGCACATGTGAGATATAAAGTCACACTGTGACATATAAAGTTTCAATTATGAGAAAAAAACTTGCAATTGCAAAGTATAAACTCACAATTGCCTTTTTATTGATTTCTTTAATTCAGAGGCAGAGACAGGCTTCCATATTAAAGTCATCTATGAGGCAGAAACACATAATATGCTTTTACTAGGGACAGGGTTGCCAGGTTTTCACAACAAAACTCGTCCAATTGCTACGCAAAACTAGACCAAAAGTAGCCCAGTGGCGCTTCGAGTGGGGTCCCCCAGTAAAAATGTGTTTTGGGGGTTAAAATACATGTTTTTTTGGTGGAATTCTCTATGTAAAATTAGCATTCCAGGGTTAGGGTTAAGGTTAAAGTAGCCCAATGGCACTTTGAGGGGGGTCCCCCAGTTAAAATCGTGTTTTGGGGGGTAAAATACATGTTTTTTGGTGGAATTCCCTGGGTAAAATTAGCATTTCATGGGTTAGGATTAGGGTTAAAGTAGCCCAATGTGGGGGGCTACTTCGGGGGGTAAAATACATAAGATACATGTTTTGTGTGTGTGTGTGTGTGTGTGTGTGTGTGTGTGTGTGTGTTTTTTTTTTGCAGTTAGGGTCACGGTAAGGATTAGGGTTAGGGTTAAGGTTAAAGTATCCCAAATCAGCAGGAAAACAAAAAAACAAACAAAAAAAAAAACACTGACTTGGCAACACTGACTAGGGATGTTCATGAATCCCAATACTGTGCTAATCAAGGTCTTCAGGATTAGTAGAAACTTCCAAGCAGGTGTGAGTTGGAGTTAGTTGGAGCTAAACTCTGCCGAGCTGCGGCCCTGCAGGAATTGAGTTTGAGGCCTTTGCCCTAAAGGGAATAAATACGAGATGGGAGGAAACATATATATTTAATGCTTTCTTTCAGAAATATATTGTTGGGTAATTACACTGTATATAAATATAAATACCTATCAGTCATCTCTCCTTAGGGGAGCGCGGGGCACAACCTAACACTTTTTGAATTTCTCAGTTTGTGTAAATGGCGTTTGGAGTATAATTCTTTATCCACGTTAATTGCATACTTGTCTAGTACAAATATGTTGCTTTGTTTCATAATTACAGTGAATATGTTTTCCGTTATTTACCTCAAAAGAAAGGAAGTGAAATATGACAACATTCCCCATAGATGGGGTACACTGTAACATGTGAGGGGCACATTGTAACATGACCATATGACAGCTTAAAATGTTATCTGACCAAAAAAAAATAAAAATGCACGACAAACTAAAATATTTTGTCAATAAAATAAAATGATTAACTTTTTAATATAAAATAGTGGAGTTTTTTAAGAATTATAAAAATCTAATTTTTGAGTTAACAATAAACAATAAACACATCGCAACCATGCGTGGGACGACCCTGATCGCAACACACAGCTATAAGGTATAGTTCAAAACAATGTGCACAAATAGATTAAACAAATTCAGAGATTCCAAAAAACACTCCCCTCCCTCCAAACACAGCTCTCATAGAACACGAGACACATAACGAATTTCTGAAAATTAAACATCTATTGCCAGTCTTTATTCACCTATTTCTTGTGGTTTCTTATTAAAATCCATAAAAGTAAGTAGTGAAAATGACTTTGCTAATGTCATAGAATAGCATAGTTTAATAAAAGCGGGGCAGATTGTAACGCATTGTTACAACGTTCCCCATCATTAATGAACTATCTAAACTGATAAATAACAGATTGGAGATTAAAACAATAGCAGATTTTAAATGAATACTAAAAACTGAGATTTGACTTTCATTCTGATGGCACCCATTCAGTTCCACTGGTGAGCAAGTGAGGTAATGCTGCAAATCTGATGAAGAAACAAACTCATTTACATCTTGGATGGCCTGAGGATGAGTAAATTTAAGCAGATTTTCACTATGGGGTAAACTGTTCCTTTAATAATCATGCTGTAGATATACCTTGGAATTTCTACCTGATAACACATGTTAGAAGTTCATCTGCAAAAAAAAATCTCCGTCCTTTACCACCACCAGCAATTCTCTGTGACCTTGTACCTTCATTTGTCTGTCTATCACCAAAAAACTATTTATATGAAAATGGGTGTTCAAAACCGAGACCGAGAGAATAATAAGGGACATAGTGAAATTTGTGACTGCATCAAAGCTCAACGTGTGACAGGTTTATAGGAGGTTTGGGCCCTTTGCAGCTGCCTATAAATTCTCCCTTCACACCACCAAGAAGGGGAAGCTAAATAAAAGATGAGGGTGCAAGCATGTGACGCGTCAATCTGCCATTACATATACCTCTTAATGCACTGACCAAAGAATCGTGCCGGACATGACCAGAATCAATGAAACGCCTGAGTCACAGGATAGAGAAGACTGCTATGTAAAGAAAGTGCTGCATGGTTTATTAAAAGACATGACGTGCAAAGAAAAAGATGATACTTGATTCTTCTTTTCCCGGCATTCCCGAATCGACATTTCCTTTCATGCTGTGAACGTTCACACAAGGTCCCCTTGTCGACAGCCCTGGTTTTACTGAACTGGAATTTTACAAATTCTTTCTGTTGGAAACGTAATAGCCCACCAAATGGTAAGCGCCTGTGAATTAAAATCAAGCCGGTGCAAACGGAAAAAGGATTTTGCGATGGTCGACTCCGGCTCAGAGAATGAGTCATGAGTCTTGTGTAGGAGGGGAGGGACCAGCGGGTCTTCAAGTCAGACTTCTAACAAATAAAAACCGTTCCGCTCCAGACTGACGCATGAGAGGTTAGCTTTACACTGAAGTCGTGATGCCCCCTGTAGAGCAGCACCTGAAGGAGCGCATGACAAGATAAGCTAAATGTTGGAAAGAAAGGATAAGAGACATCAATATTTCGAGAGTACTTTCCCATGTCTTTTAAAGAGGCTTTCTGAAAAAGAACACGAGTTGTCTTGTTAAGGAGGTCATTTTATTGTGTTTTCTAAGAACAATTTCATCTACAAAACAGTAATTAAACATAAAAAAAAATAAAACCAAGTGTAAGCTAACAAATCTAACAGCCACTCAGAACACATTAGCAACCATACACTCTCAGAAAAAACGGATATAAAAGCTGTGACTCTTGTAGTATCCATTCAAAATGCAATAATACGTATCATTTAGGTTCTAATACATTTAAGGTGCTAATATATACCTTTAAAGTATTAATGTGTACATTGAAGTTTACATTAAGGTACATTAACACATTAAGGTATACCTATATGTACAATTAAGGAGCTAATAGACATTTAGGTACTAAAATGCACGCTTTTGGTACAAATGCGTAACTTTAAAGTACTAACAAATACACGGTATGTATTAATGAGTACTAATAAGTAACACTTCAGGTAGTTGTATTTTTAAGGTACTAATATATACATTGAAGCACTAATATGTAATATTAATGTACTTATATGCACACTTTAGGCACAAATATGTAACTACTAAGGTACTAATGTGTACACTGTAGGCACTCATGAGTACTAATAAGTAACACTTTAGGTGCTTGTATGTACTTTTAAGGTACTAATGTATACATTAAGGTACCAAGGCTGCGTTTACACTGGCAGAAAAAAAAAACAAATCTGATTTTTTGCCCACATCTGATACAGATCAGAATTTGATGCAAGTGTGTAAACACAAAAATCTGTACGAGATCCGATTTTTTCGCATCCGATCTGAGCTGTTTCCAAATGTGGCTTTAAATCAGATACATATCCGATATCTGGACATCCGACCTACGTCTAAATACGCATATCCGATTCTACGTGTCAGTTAAATCAATATTGTTCCACGACGGATTGCTTTGAAGGTCATAATCTGCGTTTGCGAGACACGCCTCGGCAAAAGTATACCAGACAGCAAATAATTAAACAAAGAAAGCAAAAACGTTGACATAGACACTTAGCTAGTCTTGTTTATGTAATGTTGTACCGTTTCCGTCTCGTCAAAGGAGTCGACCTGGTTTCACCACTCCTGCCTGTCCTGCCTAGCTATCGTATGCACGCTATTATTTCCAATTTTACTTTCACTTTAGAACGAACACGTTCAGCAAGGAGGGTAGACGATTTTGATAAACATGACACAATACGCTATAGCATTAACATAACAAAAAAGAGCTTGTAACCCTATTAAAGCACAGGATGAAATACAGTGAGTGAGTCTGGTAAATCGTGAATTAGCTGTCTTCATCAAGGCTAATGCAGCCAGTCGCACTGGAAAAACTCATGTAGAAAGCATTAACGCCATCCTCATGACGGCAGCTTTAAAAATCACTTTGTTTAATTATTTGCTGTTGGGTATACTTTTGCAGATTTTGGAAAATATGAATAAGCAAAAGTGAAAGCCAGTGGAATGATTTTATACTGGAGATTAGTGTAAACATGGACATTGGATAGGAGGCATGTCTAAAGTGAATGTAAACATGCGTGCCAAAAAAAACGGATATGGTGAAAAGATCGGATCTGTGCATTAAGACTTGCCGTGTAAACGCAGCCTAATATGTAATATTAATGTACTAATATGCACACTTTAGGCACAAATATGTAACTTTAATGTGTACACTGTAGGTACTAATGAGTACTTATGAGCAGTGTTGGGGAAAGTTACTTTTAAAAGTAATGCATTACAATTACTTTTTATGGAAAATAATGCATTACGTTACTTTTGCATTACTTTTTAAAAATGGGCAGGGCTTGCTACTTTGTTTTTTTTGTCAATATAAAACAATTCTAATGTAAAAGCCCTTTTACAACAAAAGTGAAATGAATTCACCTCAGGCTGAAAGAAAAGTACATTTATGCATCAGATCACTTTTCCGTTATAAAAAAAATGAAGCATAACTGTTAGTTTATCTAATGTAATTTTTGCTTATTAGTATGGTTGAATTGCATTATCAAAGGTCAGCAACAAAGACCCTGGTTAATAAAATAGGATAAAATACATTATTGCAGGGTTGTGTCATATTCTGAGTTTGGATTTCACTGTTTTTATTCATTTTGAGGAATACTGAATATGTTTTTTTGTGAGTGAGATTAAATAATGCATGTTCACATTTAGTCTAGAATACAGTAACATCCTGTTTACTCCCAATTTCCCGACAGGAGACTTATCAATCAATAAATGGGGAAAAAGGTAACTGGCGTTACTTATTTGGAAAAGCAACTCAGATATTTTCTTAGCAATTCAAAAATAATGTGTTACTTTACTAGTTACTTTTAAAAAAGTAATATTATTACATAACTCGTGTTACTTGTAATGCGTTACTCCCAACACTGCTTATAAGTAACACTTTAGGTGCTTGTAAGGACTTTAAAGGTACTAAACGTTAGTGAGGTACTAATATGTAACTTACTAACACGCACACTTCAGGTACAAATATGTAACTTTAAGGTACTTTAGTTACTAATATGAACACTGTAGGTACTAATGAGTACTAATAAGTAACACTTTAGGTATTTATATGTACTTTTAAGGTAGTGTGTATATTTTAAGGTACTAAAATGCACACTTTGGCTACAAATATGTAACTTTCAGGTACTAATAGATACTTAGAAATACAGATAGAAATATTCATGTGTACATTTTAAGGTTCTAATTAGTAACTTTAAGGTACTAATATGCACACTTTGGGTACCAATATGTAACTTTAAGGTACAAATATGTAATTTTAAAGTACTAATATATACACTGTAGGTACTATTGAGTACTAATAAGTAACATTTTAGGCTTTAGCACAGCATAGTTCTAGGAACTAGCCAGCAGGGTGGTTACTAAAGAACCAATTTCCTCCTCTGGCTGTTTTCCTGGTTGCATTCGCACTGGCAGCCGACAGCAACATCTTTATTCACGACATTTACAAACGTCAACAACTAATGAACGGAGGACGCCGTGATCTGAGCTGTTTTTGTTGTGTCGTGGGTTTCGTGATAATGGAGATTAAACTTAAACACAGTTTAAGCAACTGAAAAAGCAAAACGTTGGGCTAAGAAACACAACATTTAAGGTGGTAATAGATACTTTTAAAATATTTATGCACAATTTAGTTACAAATTTGTAATTTTCAAGTACTTTGGACATAAAAATACAACTTTAAAGTACTAAAGTGTACACTGTAGGAAATAATGAATACTAACAGGTACTAATAAGGTACAATATGCACACTTTAGGTACAAATATGTAGCATTTAGTTGCTAATATGCACACTTTAGGTACAAACATGTAACTTTATTGTAGTAATATGTACCATTTAGTTACTAAAATCCAAACTTTAGGTACTACTATATATACTTTTAAACTACCAATACGTATAATTGAGGTAGTGATATATACACATGCACTAATGAGTACTAATTGGTATGTTTTAGGTACTAAAATGGTCACTTTAAGTACTAATATGCATCCTTTAGGGGTAAATACGTACCTTTTTCTGAGAGTGTACATATCAAATCATATATACAGTACCTCATTTGGCTGCTAGAGACCTGTCAACACATTTGTGTGTATACGTGTGTGTGTGTGTGTGTGTGTGTGTGTGTGTGTGTGTTGAATTGTATTATATAAGACCTCAAGATCAGTGCTTCTATAAATAAACATGCTGTAACATTTACACATATGCTATACTATATTCTACAGTCCAAATATTGTAGCATATCTGTCACGTAGCCATTATCTGGAAAGTGCTGGCTTGACCTGTCTGTAAACACCAGGATCTGTGCATTAGAAAAAGCATTTCCCTGTTCCGCCTACATTTATGAGTAACCATGGCAACAGTTAGCAACAGTTAGCCGTCAGCACTTTCGCACTTACAAACACTTCAGCTGACTATACATACAGCAGCATCCTGGCCTAAGTAACTGATCAACATTGCCGAAAAAAAAGTTGAAAGCATCCCAGCTGATGATCTATTATTCATTCCTGTCTCTTCCACTGTACCATTCTATGTTACCCGCTAATATTATCCTTGTAGTGTTGGCCAAATGGCCTCAGATACTTCCCTTCATTGATGTATTATTTAGAAAAGCACCACTGGATGAGCAACATTCAAAGCTGATATGCGACATACAAACACACTTGTGACCACAAGCCAGTTGAATTATACATTAATGTGACAACCTTAAACAGCCACAACACAACAAAAAATTATTAGCCGTTTTTCCTAAAGCTAGCTACACTCTCACAATTAATAAAAATAAAGGTATCTTAGAAGCTAAATAAAAAAAGGTTTTTAGAAGATAATTTGTCCACCTTTTGGAACAGCCTTTGCATCAGTGCTTCCATAGGCATCTCGGGAGGTTTTGAAGTTACATATAGGCCTATATATATACTTTAGGTACAAATATGTAACTTTCAGGTACTAATAGATACTTTTAAAATATTAAAAGTGTGTATATTTTAAGGTTCCAATATGTAACTTTAAGGTACTAATATGCACACTTTGGGTACCAATATGTAACTTTAAGGTACTTTAGGTACAAATATGTAACTTTCAGGTACTAATAGATACTTAGAAATATAGATAGAAATATTCATGTGTACATTTTAAGGTTCTAATATGTAACTTTTAAGTATAAATATGTAACTTTACTGTACTTTAGGTATACATATGTAACTTTAAGGTACTAATATGCACACTTTGGGTACCAGTATGTAACTTTAAGGTACTTTAGGTATAAATATGTAATTTTAAAGTACTAATATATACACTGCAGGTACTAATGAGTACTAATAAGTAACACTTTAGGTATTTATATGTACTTTTAGGTAACGTGTACATTTTAAGGTACTGATATGTAACTTAAAGATACTAATGTGCACATTTTAGATACAAATATGTAACGCTAAGGTATTTCAGGTGCTAATATGTATAATGTAGGTACTAATGAGTACTAATTAGTAACACTTTAGGTATTTATATGTACTTTTAAGGTAATGTGTATATTTTAAAGGTACTAATGTGCACACTTTAGGTACAAATATATAACGTTAAGGTACTTCAAGTACTAATATGTACACTGTCGGTACTAATGAGTACTAATAAGTAACGTTTTAGGTATTTATATGCACTTTTAAGGTACTAAAATGTAACTAAGGTACTAATATGCACACTTTAGGTACAAATATGTAACTTTAAGGTACTTTAGGTACAAACATGTACACTTAAGGTACTAATAGATACCTTTAAAATATTCATCTATACATTTTAAGGTTCTAATATGTAACTTTAAGGTACTTTAGGTACAAATATGTAACTTTCAGGTACTTTAGGTATATATATATATATATATATATATATATATATATATATAATGTATGTATGTTGGTATATGTTGATACGATATCTGATGTACATTAGCATATGCTTTTATAGAAAACTTGATTTGCTTTTAATTACTGCAAAACTTTACTGCAGAAACTAAACTTCTTTGAGAAATGAACATTTGTACTATATAAGGATATGTACTGAGGTGCAAATCAATAGATAGTTTTGCTTTCCACAAAATAAAAAACAGCTCCTTGATAGCTGTAACTCTTTGTTGTAAGTCAGCAGTGGCATAGAAGCAGTTCTTTTTCTTCTGAGAAATCTGTATATCAAAAGACAGTCATGAGGAAAAAAGAAATACAGCGTAAACATCCTAGTCATGAGCAAACAGACAAAATGGAAGCCATGATAACACCAAAACATGAGCGTTAAAAGGAAATTAAAATGGGATTTACTGCGGCAAGTTGCTACAAGTTGCAGTATCCACTTTTATTGTCACTTCTCAGATTTATACATTTCATTCTACGTTTGTTCGTCCTTTCTCAATTACTCCTTGTTTGCTCAGCAAAGCTTGAATTTGAAATGAACTGAATAAATTGGGGAGGCGGTAATAAGATGGTGTGGGATGTGTTTATATGAGGAACAGCTTGAAAAAAAGAAATGACAAAATGTTTTTTTATTTCCTTTCAGTTCGCATATCTTGTCTCCTCTTTGCAATTTCCCCCCTTTTTCTTCCAGAAAAACAGAAATTCTGATGAAAACCACGTGGATCCACATGAAGCTTCAATGCTTAAGAGGTAAAATGGACATTCTGTTTGAAAGGATGGACATAATCTGTTCTGCACAGGGGGAAAAAAGACAAGAAATGGTAACAGGCGGTTTTAAAAGGAGAAAGCAATTTTAGCTTGTCATGCTAATGGTGTAGTGTATTCACAATGAGTGAATTGTACATTCAGAAGGACTTCTGAGTACTCAAACCTACAACCATGACATAAATTAGAGGGTAATCACGCAATCTGTCCATTACAAATGACAATCTACAAAGCAACTGAACTGAAATGTTTTTAAAAGGTAAAATGAACACTGTTTCACTTGACAGCTGTAGTCAAAAACTTCTTAAATGGGCATGTCGACTTAGACGCAACACTTCAAGGTTGCAAAATTACTGTCTTCAAAGATGGTTGGAACCTGTGGTGCAGTATAGCCCTGGCAGCATCAGCACAGATGTTGCTCTTAGAAAAGTAACAGCATGCAATCACAAAGTCAATATTTGGCTGAAGCCAAACCCAAAATCAACACACATCACTGACATCACTGAACAGGCTAAGCCAAGTTCTTCAAGAAAAATAGGAAGAGGATAGATGTTCTCACCCATGAAATGAAAAAACAGCAACCAGTCTGCAAACAGACCTGATACCTGCTGTTACCATGAAACTTTGATTAAAGTTTGTGGGCAACAGTGGTCCATTATCCAAATTTAAGCAAAATTTTGTAGGCAACAATTGTTCATTGTCCAATTTATGGCAAAAATGTTGTGGGCAACAGTGGTTCATTGTCCAAATTTGAGCAAACATTTGAGCTCAACAATGGTCTACTGGCCAAATTTTGTGAGCAACAATGGTCTATTATCTAAAATTTGTGGACAAAAATTGTCCATTGTCCAAATTTTGATATGCTTTCTTGGACAACATTGATTCAGTGTCCAAATTTTGATAAAATTTTGTGGCCAGCAACAGTATATTATCCAAATTTTGTGGACAAAAATTGGCCATTGTCTAACTTTTGACAAGCTTTCTTGGACAACATCAATCAATTGTCCAAATTTTAGCTACATTTTCTGAGCAAAAATGGTCCATTGTTCAAATTTTAACCAAATTTGGTGAACACCAATGGTTCATTACTCAGATATTAGCAAAAATGTTCTGAGCAAAAATGGTCCATTGTTTAAATGTTGTGAACAAAAATGTTAATTGTCCAAATTTTGACAAACTTTCATGGACAACAATGATCCATTGTCCAAGTTTTGACAACATTTTGTAGGCAAAAAAAAAAAAAAAAGGATCATTGTCCAAATTTGGATAAACTTTCTTGGACAACACTGATCCATTGCCCAAATTTTGATGAAATTGTGTAGACAATAATGGTATATTATACTTTTTTTTTGCAATATTTTCTGAGCAAAATTGGCCCACTGTCTAAATTTTGACAAATGTTCATGGACAATGATCCACTGTGCAAATTTGGATGACATTTTGTAGGCCAAAAATGGTCCATTGTCCAAAAGCGGACAAACTTTCTTGGACAACACTGATCCATTGTCCAAATTTTGATGAAATTTAGTGGGCAAAAATAGTACATTTTCAAAATTTGTAGACAAAAATGGTTTATTGTCCAAAAGCGGATGAACTTTCTTGGACAACATTGATCCATTGTTCAAATTTGTGATGATATGTTGTGGGCAACAATGGCACATTATCCAAATTCTGTCAAAATGTTCTGAGCAGAAATCAGAATTGTCCATTGTTCAAATTTTGATGACATTTTGTAGGCCAAAAGTGGTAAATTGTCCAAATGTGGACAAACTTTCTTGGACAACGATGATCCAGTGTCTATATTTTGATGAAAATTTGTGGGCAACCTATCCACATTTTGTGGACAAAAATGGTCCATTGTCAAAATCTTAAAATACTTTTGTGAACAACAATGATTATCCAAATTTTAGCAACATTTTCTGAGCAAAATTGGCCCACTGTCTAAATTTTGACATCCCCCATCATTTAAATGTATTTTTCTTCTGTTGAACACAAAATAAGATGCAGTATTTTGAAGAACTGCTGTTGTAACCAAACAGTTGCTAGTAGCCAATGACTTCTAAAGTAACTTTTTTTTCCACACAGGTTTGGGACAACATCGTGGTGAGCAAATAAAGACAATATTTTAATTTTTTGTTGAACTATTCCTTTAACCAGTGCACTCAAACATATTAGGAGCAGCTGAAAATAAATGTAAAATGTATGAATTTCATTACGTTAGAAAAAACAGTATTTTTTTGATAAATGTTCCATTAACTTTTGACAACTAGAGAGTGTACTTAAGTTTCCATTTTGAACAATATAGCAATTATTCTTTTCATTTTAAACATTAATTTCTTTTTGAGAAATGGTTTGCTTGAAAAGAGCTATATTTCTTTAAAAATATTATGTGGGTTTGATATTTTGTTATATAATGAGAAGACATTCATGCATTTTTAAGCTCGGCTTACGTGTCCAAATACTTTATGAGGCCACTGTATGTCTTCAGGCTTGCTTGTATCTGATCTGCTTTTCCAGCTTGGTGAAACATCAATTGACTTATGAGTCTGATCAACCTCCAGATGGATCTATTTGAAATTCATACACACTCTAAAAATACTTCTCCCTGCGTCATTCTGAACTCTCTGTGGTCTGGCATCTGAAGACAGATGCAGATGTAAAGTTCCCCCTCTGAAGACTCATAGAAGAGCTGCCCTGCCTATATAAAACGGATCTGTTTTTGTCAGCATCCCCGTAACGTTCTTTCTCTCTCCGCTTCATTGCCCCATCGATTTTTGCGGTAGTATTCCACATCATTGCGAGTTTTGTGTGATGAGTTACACAACCCACATTGGATTTTAGCATCTGACAGTACTCCGGCTGTACGAATGTAGGTTTGGACAAATAAATCTCAAAAATCATTCAAAAGTAACATTCTTATAATGCTTGCAAAATGTAATGCTGACTTTAACATATACATAACCGTAACCAAGAAAAATAAAATAAAATAAAACATCTAATTTTGTAATTAAAATTTTTGGATAATTTGAGCATTCAGAGGACATTCAGAAATAACATTACAGTATCTTAACATAATTGCAACATAAGCAACATGTTCTTGAAATATATTTTTGTTAGTTTGACCGTTAGTCAACATGCTGAATTCTCACAAAACTTATATCATAAATATATTTACATTAACATTTTCTACCAAAATATTTTGACCATGTTTTTGAGTTTTTGAGGAGAAGAAGAAGCAAAATAGTGTTTTGAAATATCAATATATTTGAATAAATATATACTATAAGATTGTAAATGGATTTTCTTTCCCCTGAAATGCATTTTGAAATATATTTTGGTATATGAGGGTTCAAATTAAATATATTTTTTTT